>CM072257.1:2355874-2358374 GCA_036851935.1 Coregonus suidteri | reverse complement strand
TGCAGAGGATAATTCATTAGAGTTACCAGCCTCAGAAATTGCAGCCCAAATATTGCTTCACAGAGTTCAAGTCACAGACACATCTCAACATCAGCTTGTTTCAGAGGGGACTGTGTGAATCAGGCTTTCATGGTCGAATTGCTGCAAAGAAACCACTACTAAAGGACAACCAATAAGAAGAAGAGACCTGCTTGTGGCCAAGAACACGAGCAATGGACATTACACAGGTGGACATTTGTCCTTTGGTCTGGAGTTCAAATTGGAGATTTTTGGTTCCAACCGCCGTGTCTTTGTGAGAAGCGGTGTGGGTGAACGGATGATCTCGGCATGTGTAGTTCACACCGTAAAGCATGGAGGAGGAGGTGTTTTGGTGTGGGGGTGCTTTGCTGGTGACACTGTCTGTGATTTATTTAGAATTCAAAGGCACACTTAACACAGCATGGCTACCATACCAGCACATTCTGCAGCGATACACCCATCCCATCTGGTTTGGGTCCTTAGTGGGACTATCATTTGGTTTTTCAACAGGACAATGACCCAACACACTTCCAGACTGTGTAAGGAGAGGGATTGAGTGCTGCAGTTCAGATGACCATGGCTGGCCTCCATAATCACCCAAAACCTCAACCCCAATTGATATAGGTTTGTGATAAGTCGGACGGCAGAGTGAAGGAAAAGCAGCCAACAAGTGGCTCAGCATATGTGGGAACTCCTTCAGACTGTTTGGAAAAGCATTCCACTTGTGAAGCTGGTTGAGAGAATGTCCAAGAGTGTGCAAAGCTGTCATCAAGGCAAAGGGTGGCTATTTGAGAGAATTTCAAATATAAAATATATTTTCATTTGTGTTAAACACAACTTTTTTTGGGTTACTACATTATTCATATTTTGTTATTTCATAGTTTTTATTGTCTTCACTATTATTCTACAATGGAAACAATAGTAAAAATAAAGAAAAAACCCTTGAATGAGTAGGTGTGTCAGTCCAAACTTTTGACTGGTACTGTGTATACACATGAATTCCAAAGTATCATTAATAACAGTATAATAAAATGTTTCTAAACACTACTAAATGAATCCTTGTGTGTGTGTGTGTGTGTGTGTGTGTCCAGTGGTGTGTGTGTTTGTGTGTGTCCTAGTGTGTGTTTGTGTTGTGGTGTGTGTCCTTTGTGTGTATGTGTCCAGTGTGTGTGTTTACAGTGTGTGTGTGGTGTGTGTGTGTGTCCAGTGTAAGTAAGTCTGTGTGTTTGTGTGTGTCCAGTGTGTGTCCAGTGTGTGTGTGTTTGTGTGTGTGTCCAGTGTGTGTTTGTGTTTGTGTGTGTGTCCAGTGTGTGTCCAGTGTGTGTGTGTGTGTGTGTGTGTGTGGTGTGTGTGGGTGTGTCCAGTGTGTGTGTGTGCGTGTGTGTCCAGTGTGTGTGTGTGTGTGTGTGTTTTGTCCAGTGTGTGTGTGTGTCCATTGTGTGTGTGTTTCCAGTGTGTGTGTGTATGTCTAGTGTGTGTGTGTGTGTGTCTAGGGTGTGTGTGTGTGTCCAGTGTGTGTGTGTGTCCAGTGTGTGTTTGTTTGTCTAGTGTGTGTGTGTTTGTCCAGTGTGTTTGTGTGTGTCTAGTGTGTGTGTGTGTGTGTGTGTGTGTAGTGTGAGTGTGTGTGTGTCCAGTGTGTGTGTTTGTCCAGTGTGTGTGTGTGTGTGTGCGTCCTTTGTGTGTGTGTGTGTGTCCTTTGTGTGTATGTGTCCCAATGTGTGTGTGTGTGTGGTGTGTCCCCCCCCCCCACCCCCCCCCCCCCCCCACACACACACACACCACACACAACACACACACACTGGACACACACCGACAGTCTTTATATAACTTAGTCCCAGTGGTGGTCAGAATGTCTGCTCTTAACTAGCCTGATAACTCCAACAACATGTCTGATATGAACATTGACAATAAACCCTCTACAAACTTGAGTTTCTCCAGTCTGCAGGTGTGGATCTCTCCATTCCAGCAGAGAGCAGTCTGACTCCTGAGTCTCCTGGTGATTTGTAGCTCAGGTTCCCAGCTTCTCTCAGGTGTGAGGGGTTTGACTTAGAGCTGAGACAGAGAAAGCACAGCCTTCCTCTGTGACTAGACAGCCTGAACATCCTGCAAGAGTCAAATCATATGAAAACCACACTGCAATTCTTTGGTGATCAAAATAGTGCAGTTATTTTTTTCAAAATGTTCAGATACCGTCACTGTCCTGAAATCTGCCATATCTATTCATAAATTTAAATGTATCTTATTAGAAATTATCAAAGTATTGCTTGTAGAATAGAAACATGTATAGTACAAATATTTGGTATACTGATAATCAATTTAAAAAGCAGTATCAGTCAAAAGTACAGACATGAGGTATCAGATTTAGATTGTATTGATAACAGTCCCCCATATCTATTTTTCAGTGAAGCTAAATTTTTAAAAAGTGGGTCTATCTCCAGCATTTTGGATTTCGATCAAAAAGTTTCATATGAGGTGAATTATA
>CM072257.1:2328742-2355374 GCA_036851935.1 Coregonus suidteri | reverse complement strand
AGGGGTTAAAAACCAATTAAAAACCTGTTATAGGGTTAAACCTAATTATAACCGTCTATGGGGTTAAAAACCCTAATTAAAACCCCTGTCTAAGGGTTAAACCTAATTAAACCCTTTTTATAGGGTTAAACCAATTTATAGTGGGTTAACCCTATTGCTGCAAGGGAATTTAAAGACTCACACTGTCCCTACAAAAGTCCGTGTTTCGATACTAAACCCCCTAAATGTGGGCAAAATTGAGGCCCACAACACATACTACTTTGACATCAAGTAGGAACAGGGAGGGGAAACAAAACCCAGGTTGCACGTGTTAAAAAGGCAATAACCTACCCCGCCCCATGGCGCCAAGGGGTTATTTTGGTTTGGAATTTGTGAGTGGCCATTTAGCGAGGTCATACAATATAGAGAAAACTATGATACAATTCAGTTCATATCAAATTTTAAATGGAAATATAATAAGAATGAGATTTTATTTTAAGTAAAGAGGCTGGTTTTTACTGTATAATAGCAGTTCTGGTGATAGCAGATCAGGTCATACTCAGATGATAGACCTACATATCCTAGAGACAGCCTAAACCTGTTCAGAATCAGTCACACAGGTTATCCGTAGCAGGATTGATCACCTACAAACCGGTTGACAGTTAAACAGCGGCAGGGCGGAAACCAGGCGCTGGGAAAAAAGGAAATAACACCTAAGCATCGCAGTCAATAGGGTTAAACCTAAATTATAACCTTCTATAGGGTTAAACCTAATTATAACCCTGTATATAGGGTTGTTTAAACTAATTATAACCGGGTAGATAGGGTTAAACCTAAATTATAACTGTTATAGGGTTAAACCTAATTATAACTTGTATATAGGGGTAACCTAAATTATAATACCTGTCTATTAGGGGTTAATACCTAAGTATAACCTGTTCTATAGGGTCTAAACCTAATTATACCATGGTCTATAGGGCTTAAACATAATTATTAACCTGTCTCTAGGGTTATAACCTAATTATCAAACCGGTCTATAGGGTTTAAAACCTAATTATAACCTGTCCTATAGGGGTAAAACCTAATTATAACCTGTCTACTAGGGTTTTAAACCTAAATTATCACCTGTCTATAGGGTTTTAAACCTTAATATAACCTGGTTATATAGGTTTAAAACTAATTATAAAACCTGGTCTATAGGGTTAATACCACTAATTATAACCTGTCGTATAGGGTTAAACCTATTCATAAAACCTGTCTAGCAGCGGTTAAACCAAATGGTAACCTGTCATAGGGTTAATAACAAATTATAACCTGTACTCATTAGGTAAAACGAATTATAACTCTATCTATAGGGTAAAGGTCCTAATATAACATGTCTTATAGGGTTAAACATAATTTTTTGATTAACCGTCTTAATAGGTGTTTAACTCATGCGTCCACCTGTCTATAGGGTGTTTAAACCTAATTAGTAACCTGTCTATAGGGTTAAACATAATTATAACCTGTCTATAGGGTAAACTAATATAACCTGTCTATAGGTTTTTAAACCTAAATATAACCTTGTCTATAGGGTAAAACTAATTTAACCTGTCTATAGGGTAAACCTTATTTATAACCTGTCTATAGGCGCTAAACTAATTATAACTGTCTATAGGGTAAACTAATATAACTCATCGTCTATAGGGTTAAACCTAATTATAACCTGTCTATAGGGGTAAACATAATTTATAACCTGTCTATACGGGTAAAACCTCAATTATAAACCTGTCTATAGGGTTTAAACCTAATTATAAACCTGATCCTCATAGGGTTAAAACTAATTCTAACCTTCTATAGGGTTTAAACCCTAATTATAGGGTACATGGTCTATACTGTCTTAGGGTTAAACCTAATTATAACCCTGTCTATAGGGTTAAACCTAATTATAACCTGTCTATAGGGTTTAAACCAATTATAACCTGTCTATAGGGTTAAACCTAATTAAACCTGTCTATAGGGTTAAACCTAATTATAACCTGTCTATAGGGTTAAACCTAATTATAACCTGTCTATAGGGTTAAACATAATCATAACCGTCTATAGGTGTTAAACCTAATTATCACCTGTCTATAGGGTTAAAACCTAATGATAAACCTGTCTATAGGGGTAAACCTAATTATAACCTGTTTATAGGGTTAAACCTACTTATAGTGGGGTTAACCCTATTGCTGCAATGGGAATGTAACCTGAACTCACCTGTCCCCTACCAAAAGTCCCGTGTTTCGACTACTCAGACCTACCTCAACATGTCCGGGCCATAAAATTCTGATGGCCTCACAGATACCATACTACTTCGGACATCAATGTAGCGAACAGTGAGCAGGGAAAGAACCCAGTTTGCACGTGGTAAAAGGCAATCAACCTACGCATCGCTCCACTGGCGCCAATTGGGTTACTTGGTGGGAATTGTGACGTGGCTCATTTAGCGAGGATCACTACAATATAGTAGAACTATGATACAATTACAGTTATCATATCAAAAGTTAAATGTAGAACTGATAATATATGAATATATTGAATTTGACTTGCCCACATTCAGTTAGCTCCATTTCATATTGATTAAACTGACACGTACCTGTCTCAGTAGAAGTCGACTGTTAGGTCTGAGTGTTTTTTTACTTCCATTTCACTGTACTAGAATTACACCAGACATTACATTTCTCTACCACTTTATAATAATCCCTGGAAAGATTCTCACTTGTAGCCTGAATTCACAACCAGAACATGTCAGTCATTGAAGATATTTTCAGTTTCTGTCTGAGAGAGCACCTCCTGATGGACTGCGCTCTGTATCTTCTAATGGGTGAAGTCTGATCTGGAATGTGAAGCGCTAACTTGAAATGTAGATAAGCTTTGAAAAAACAGTATATCTAGCTTTGCATCATAAGTACCACCCTTTCAGATGCTACATACAAGTTTCAGCATGAGGCAGACATCAACAGCCATTAGTTTACACCGCAGCCAACAGTTTTTAAAATGTTGCAATTAAACCTCGCGTTTTTGTAGTTTTCATTTAGCAGACACTCTTATCCAGAAGGAAGAACTTACAGTTGGTGAGTGCATACATATATTTTCATACTGCCCCCCCGTGGGAAACGAACCACAACCAGGCATTGCAAACACCATTCTCTTACCAAACTGAGCTACATCCCTGCCAGCAATTCCCTCCCTTACCCTGGGGCCAATTGTTGCACCACCCCATGGGTCTCCCAGTCGCAGCCAGCTACGACAGAGCCTGGATTCGAACCAGGATCTCTAGTGGCACAGCTAGTACTGCGATGCAGTGCCTTAGACCACTGCGCCACTCGGGAGGTTAGTTTTACTCCAAACGCTGTACAAAGTGACCTAAACAGTTTCCGTTGCCAACTTTTTGCTACTGGTGGGTTTTGAGGAAGTGTAAGTGTGTTGTTAGTCTTTCCACAGTATTTATTTGTCTCTCTTTCACACCAACAACCTTCCTGAGTGAAAAGAGTTCAACAGTAGAATAGAAAGAGAAAAAGTTTTGTTTGTGCATGTTGTGTTTTAAGCCTGTTTTGCAGAAGACAAGTCTATAGACCTAGTAAAACGAGTTCCAAAAGTGTCCTCGGATGTCCCCACAGGAGAACGCTTTTTGGGTTCCAGGTAAAACCCTCTGTGGAAAGGATTCTACCTAGTACCCAAAAAGTGTTCTACAAAAGGTTCCATATGGGGACAGCCAAATAACCCTTTGAGATTCTAGATAGTGTAGGAAGCGATCACCCTGGGGCACTCAGATGGAAACAGAACTAATTCACCCCACACATCATTAATTATATCCAAAAACATGTAAGGAGGAGTAGGCTATTATAACAAACACTGTCTACAAACATATCATCAACTATCTGAATCACATAACAATATCATCAACTATATTAATACACATAACAATATCATCAACTATAATAATATCATAAACAATATCATACAAACTACATTAATACACATAACAATATCATCCAATTATAGTAATACACATAACAAATCATCAAACTATATTAATACCACATAACAATATCGTCAACAGTATTAATACACCATAACAATATCATCAACTATATTAATACACATAACAATATCATCAACTATATTAATACAACATAACAATATCATCAAACTATATTAATACACATAACAATCATCATCACTATATTAATAACACATAACAATATCATCAACTATATCTAATACACAAACAATATCATCAACTATATTAATACACATAACAATATCACATCAACTATAGGAATACACATAAACAATATCATCAACTATATTAATACACACATAACAATATCATCAAACTATATGAATACACATAACAATATCATCAACTATATTAATACACATAACAATATCATCAACTATATTAATACACATAACAATATCATCCACTATATTAATACACATAAAACAATATCACCACTATATTAATACACATAACAATATCATCAACTATAATAATATCATAACAATATCATAAACTACATTAATACAAATAACAATATCATCAATTATATTAATACACATAACAATATCATCACCTATATTAATACACATACAATATCGTCAACTATATTATAATACACATCCTAACAATTTCATCCACTGATATATTACACATATAACAATATCATAAACACTATATGAACACACATAAAAATATCATACAACTATATAATTACACATCACAATATCATCAAACTATATTTATTACACATATTATTACTCTCTCTCTCTCTCCCTCTCTCTCTCTCTCCTCTCTTCTCTCTCTCTCTCTCTCTCTCTCTTTCTCGTCTCTCTCTCCCTCTCTCCTCTCTCTCCTCTCTCTCTTCTCTCTCTCTCTCTCTCCCCCTCTCTCTCTCTCTCTCTCTCTCTCTCTCTCTCAATTAACTAAATTAAACTATAAGTTCCAAGAAATATTATATTTCAGTACTAACTAATTAATTTGAGGGCAGGGGTGTAGAAACTCCTCTCTCCCAGGGGGTAACAGCTCCTCTCTTGCCCAGGGGTAACAGCTCCTCTCTCCCCAGGGGTAGCAGCTCCTCTCTGCCCAGGGGTAACAAACTCCCCTCTCCCCAGGGGTAGAAGTTCCACTCTCCCAGAGGTAACAGCTCCTCTCTCCCCAGGGGTAGCAGCTCCTCTCTCCCCAGGGGTAACAACTCCTCTCTCCCCAGGGGTAACAGCTCCTCTCTCCCCAGGGGTAACAGATCCTCTCTCCCCAGGGGTACAGCTCCTCTCTCTCCAGGGGTAGAAGTTCCTCTCTCCCAGAGGTAACAGTAGTGGTAGTCGGTGGTGGTGGTTGTAGCTGTGACTGGAATGAGGCCTGTCCAGGGCTTTTCTAGGATTTGAAACACATTGGGAGCTTAGCCCAAAGACAGTGTGGGGGTCCAGGGCATTTCAACAGCTAAATGCATGCATTTGATGCACTTTGAAATGAACATTGAGAGATTAGATAGCAGGAAGGTAACTTGCACCTCCCCACCTGCCACAGCAGACACTGTCAGTACTCAATTACAGTTGCTACTGTGGGTCTCTCTACTCTGGAACATTCTCTCACTCTGGAACACTCTTTATTCTGGAACACTCTCTACTCTGGAACACTCTCTACCATGGAAACACTCTCTACTCTGGAACACTCTCTACTCGGGAACACTCTCTACTCTGGAACACTCTCTACCATGGAACACTCTACTCTGGAACACTCTCTACTCTGGAACACTCTACTCTGGAACACTGTCTACTCTGGAACACTCTCTACTCTGGAACACTCTCTACTCTGGAATACTCTCTACTCTGGAACACTCTCTACTCTGGAACACTCTCTACCATGGAACACTCTCTACTCTGGAACACTCTCTACTCTGGAACACTCTCTACTCTGGAACACTCTCTACTCTGGAACACTCTCTACCATGGAACACTCTCTACTCTGGAACACTCTCTACTCTGGAACACTTTCTACTCTGGAACACTCTCTACCCTGGAACACTCTCTACTCTGGAACACTCTCTACTCTGGAACACTTTCTACTCTGGAAACACTCTCTACTCTGGAACACTCTCTACTCTGGAACACTCTCTAAACACCTGGAACACTCTCTACTCTGGAACACTCTCTACTCTGGAAACACTCTCTACTCGGGAACACTCTCTACTCTGGAACACTCTCTACTCTGGAACACTCTCTACTCTGGAACACTCTCTACTCTCGAACATTTACATTACATTTACATTTTAGTCATTTAGCAGACGCTCTTATCCAGAGCGACTTACAGTTAGTGAATATATTTTATTATTATTTTTTTTATATACTGGCCCGCCGTGGGAATCAAACCCCCCACAACCCTGGCGTTGCAAACGCCATGCTCTATCAACTGAGCTATATCCCTGCCGGCCATTCCCTCCCCTACCCTGGACAACGCTGGGCCAATTGTGCGCCGCCCATGAGTCTCCCGGTCGCGGCTGGCTGCGACAGAGCCTGGATTCGAACCAGGATCTCTAGTGGGCACAGTTAGCACTGCGATGCAGTGCCTTAGACCACTGCGCGCACTCAGGAGACCACTCTCTACCCTGGAACACTCTCTACTCTGGAACACTGTCTACTCTGGAACACTCTCTACTCTGGAACACTCTCTACTCTGGAATACTCTCTACTCTGGAACACTCTCTACCCTGGAACACTCTCTACTCTGGAACACTGTCTACTCTGGAACACTCTCTACTTTGGAACAATCTATACTCTGGAACACTCTCTACCCTGGAACACTCTCTACTCTGGAACACTGTCTACTCTGGAACACTCTCTACTCTGGAACACTCTCTACTCTGGAACACTCTCTACTCTGGAACACTCTCTACTCTGGAACACTCTCTACTCTGGAACACTCTCTACTCTGGAAACACTCTCTACTCTGGAACACTCTCTACTCAGGAACACTCTCTACTCTGGAAAACTCTCTACTCTGGAACACTCTCTACTCTGGAACACTCTCTACTCTGGAACACTCTCTACCATGGAACACTCTCTACTCTGGAACACTCTCTACTCTGAACCACTCTCTACTCTGGAACAGTCCTCTATTCAGGAAACACTCTCTACTCTGGAACACTCTCTACTCTGGAACACTCTCTACTCTGGAACACTCTCTACTCTGGAACACTCTCTACCATGGAACACTTTCTACTCTGGAACACTCTCTACTCTGGAACACTCTCTACCTGGAACACTCTCTACTCTGGAACACTGTCTACTCTGGAACACTCTCTACTCTGGAACACTCTCTACTCTGGAACACTCTCTACTCTGGAACACTCTCTACTCTGGAACACTCTCTACTCTGGAACACTCTCTACCCTGGAACACTCTCTACTCTGGAACACTCTCTACTCTGGAACACTCTATACTCTGGAACACTCTCTACCCTGGAACACTCTCTACTCTGGAACACTCTCTACTCTGGAACACTCTCTACTCTGGTACACTCTCTACTCTGGAACACTCTCTACCATGGAACACTCTCTACCCTGGAACACCTCTCTACTCTGGAACACTCTCTACTCTGGAACACTCTCTACTCTGGAACACACTCTCTATTCAGGAACACTCTCTACTCTGGAACACTCTCTACTCTGGAACCACTCTCTACTCTGGAACACTCTCTACTATGGAACACTCTCTACTATGGAACACTCTCTACTCTGGAACACTCTCTACTATGGAACACTCTCTACTCTGGAAACACTCTCTACTCTGGAACACTCTCTACTCTGGAACACTCTCTACTCTGGAACACTCTCTACTCTGGAACACTCTCTACTCTGGAACACTCTCTACTCTGGAACACTCTCTACTCTGGAACACTCTCTACTCTGGAACACTCTCTACTCTGGAACACTCTTTACTCTGGAACACTCTCTACTCTGGAACACTCTCTACTCTGGAACACTCTCTACTCTGGAACACTCTTTACTCTGGAACACTCTCTACTCTGGAACACTCTTTACTCTGGAACACTCTCTACTCTGGAACACTCTCTACTCTGGAACACTCTTTACTCTGGAACACTCTCTACTCTGGAACACTCTCTACTCTGGAACACTCTCTACTCTGGAACACTCTTTACTCTGGAACACTCTCTACCATGGAACACTCTCTACTCTGGAACACTCTCTACTCTAGAACACTTTCTACTCTGGAACACTCTCTACCATGGAACACTCTCTACTCTCGAACATTTACATTACATTTACATTTTAGTCATTTAGTGACGCTCTTATCCAGAGCGACTTACAGTTAGTGAATATATTTTATTATTATTTTTTTTATACTGGCCCGCCGTGGGAATCAAACCCACAACCCTGGCGTTGCAAACGCCATGCTCTATCAACTGAGCTATATCCCTGCCGGCCATTCCCTCCCCCTACCCTGGACAACGCTGGGCCAATTGTGCGCCGCCCATGAGTCTCCCGGTCGCGGCTGGCTGCGACAGAGCCTGGATTCGAACCAGGATCTCTAGTGGCACAGTTAGCACTGCGATGCAGTGCCTTAGACCACTGCGCCACTCAGGAGGCCACACTCTCTACCTGGAACACTCTCTACTCTGGAACACTGTCTACTCTGGAACACTCTCTACTCTGGAACACTCTCTACTCTGGAATAATCTCTACTCTGGAACACTCTCTACCCTGGAAACTCTCTACTCTGGAACACTGTCTACTCTGGAACACTCTCTACTTTGGAACACTCTATACTCTGGAACACTCTCTACCCTGGAACACTCTCTACTCTGGAACACTCTCTACTCTGGAACACTGTCTACTCTAGAACACTCTCTACTCTGGAACACTCTCTACTCAGGAACACTCTCTCTACTCTGGAACACTCTCTACTCTGGAATACTCTCTACTCTGGAACACTCTCTACCCTGGAACACTCTACTCTGGAACACTGTCTACTCTGGAACACTCTCTACTTTGGAACACTCTATACTCTGGAACACTCTCTACCCCTGGAACACTCTCTACTCTGGAACACTGTCTACTCTGGAACACTGTCTACTCTGAAACACTCTCTACTCTGGAACACTCTCTACTCAGGAACACTCTCTACTCTGGAACACTCTCTACTCTGGAACACTCTACTCTGGAACACTCTCTACTCTGGAACACTCTCTCTACTCTGGAACACTCTCTACCATGGAACACTCTCTACTCTGGAACACTCTCTACTCTGGAACACTCTCTACTCTGGAACACTCTCTACTCGGGAACACTCTCTATTCAGGAACACTCTCTACTCTGGAACACTCTCTACTCTGGAAACACTCTCTACTCTGGAACTCTCTACCATGGAACACTTTCTACTCTGGAACACTCTCTACTCTGGAACACTCTCTACCCTGGAACACTCTCTACTCTGGAACACTGTCTACTCTGGAACACTCTCTACTCTGGAACACTATCTACTCTGGAACACTCTCTACTCTGGAACACTCTCTACTCTGGAACACTCTCTACTCTGGAACACTCTCTACTCTGGAACACTCTCTACTCTGGAAACACTCTCTATTCAGGAACACTCTCTACTCTGGAACACTCTCTACTCTGGAACACTCTCTACTCTGGAACACTCTCTACCATGGAACACTTTCTACTCTGGAACACTCTCTACTCTGGAACACTCTCTACCCTGGAACACTCTCTACTCTGGAACACTGTCTACTCTGGAACACTCTCTACTCTGGAACACTATCTACTCTGGAACACTCTCTACTCTGGAACACTCTCTACTCTGGAACACTCTCTACTCAGGAACACTCTCTACTCTGGAACACTCTCTACTCTGGAACACTCTCTACTCTGGAACACTCTCTACTCTGGAACACTCTCTACTCTGGAACACTCTCTACCATGGAACACTCTCTACTCTGGAACACTCTCTACTCTGGAACACTCTCTACTCTGGAACACTCTCTACTCTGGAACACTCTCTACTCTGGAACACTCTCTACTCTGGAACACTCTCTACTCTGGAACACTCTCTACTCTGGAACACTCTCTACTCTGGAACACTCTCTACTCTGGAACACTCTCTATTCTGGAACACTCTCTACTCTGGAACACTCTCTACTCTGGAAAACTCTCTATTCAGGAACACTCTCTACTCTGGAACACTCTCTACTCTGGAACACTCTCTACTCTGGAACACTCTCTACTCTGGAACACTCTCTACTCTGGAACACTCTCTACTCTGGAACACTCTCTACTCTGTAACACGTACATCTACAAACATAGACTCTGACCTGGCCAATGAGCCAAACTGATTAAAGAATCCCACAGTACACCAACTCTCTCTCTCTCTCTCTCTCTCTCTCTCTCTCTCTCTCTCTCTCTCTCTCTCTCTCTCTCTCTCTCTCTCTCTCTCTCTCTCTCTCTCTCTCTCTCTCTCTCTCTCTCTCTCTCTCTCTCTCTCTCTCTCTCTCTCTCTCAAACACACACACAAAACAAAACAAAACAAAATCACATCAAACATTTATTATCAAAACAGTATTGTGCTTTTAAAACTCACATCACTGTGATTGATCCATTTGAAGAAAGAAGTTCAACAGGTTGAAACTGAGTGAAAAACATGGTTGTTGTGGATGTTGTATATTAGAGTTTATGCTATATAGGCTATATATGAGCCCAAACCCCCCCAAAAATAATGATAACATAATGATTGAACTATTATTATTATTATTATTATTATTATTTTTATTATTATACAATACATAGCCTACTGCATATTACACACGGCAGAAAAAACATTAAAAACAGAAAAAATATTTAAGATGTCTTCGGTACATAATTGGTCTAGCCTTGACTCCACAATTAACCAAATTCTAGTAATGGCCTTTGAGTGATGACTGTATTATTATACATACTGGATGGACTGGTTACCTTATGTTACACTCCACACTTACTATCCATGAGTCTGGGAGAGAACGTATAGGCCTAGGTGATGCTGTTGGTTCATTGATTGTGCAGGGCAGCTTACAGAGTTAGCCTTCCGGTTTTACAGAATTAGATTTTAATATAGTCTAGTAATAGGAAGAAAAACAAATATGTTCATAATTAATAGGATGACATATAACTTTTAGCTACAGAATATCTCACCACCGTGCGTTTCCATCTCCTCCCCTCTATCCTTCATTCATTTTTCGAGCGCACAGAGAGAAGGGCTGTCAACAGTTTAGTGAAATATGTTTCCTTGTGAAAACATGTTACTATTGATGATCCAAAACAGATTCCACCTGGTTTCCCAAATGAAGCACTGGGTAGCTGCAGGAACAGGGTTGGAGAGCCCATGGCATACAGAGTTTGGGCGGAATATCACCTGTCGCGCAGCGAGAGGCTGCATGCTCCTCAAACAGTGGTGGGGTTTTGGAGTATACACAGCATATGATTGAAAAACTAAAAACGAACAGGCAGGAAAGCAGCCTCCATTCACTAGTCGAGCTGTTCCCCTGACCCTGTTCATGCCCATTTGATAATCGGACATTATAAATCGAAACCAATTGTAAAATATTAAGGCCAGGCACCACAGGCAAAAATTGTGATTTTGCTTCCATCTGTCAATGTTCCGATTTTGGGATATTTGGAACTATAACTTCCATACTTTCATAAAATGTCCAATTACATCGGCAATAATGTATATAAATACTTGATTTGTATCATTTTATCCCAACTCCGTCAACTACACCTAGCATAAATGTCGTTTTTGTTAGCATATTTCATATAGAACTTCAACCGCTATTTTTCAAACTCTCCATGTTGAATCATATATAATTCAACCGCTATTTTTCAAACTCTCCATGTTGAATCATATATAATTCAACAGCTATTTTTCAAACTCTCTCCATGTTGAATCATATATAATTCAACAGCTATTTTTCAAACTCTCCATGTTGAATCATATATAATTCAACAGCTTGTTTTCCGGAGCAGATCGTTACTAGTCCATACATGGCTATATATGCTGAAAGAGGAGGCGTTTACTGACATCCGATTGGTTACTGACATTTAATGGCACTTTCCGGCAACTTGATTGGTTACTGACATTAAATGGCACTTTCCGGCAACCTGATTGGTTAAAAGGCCTCAAGTGCCGCACAGAGCTTCCTTGTTTGAAATATCTCCCCCGCGAAGAATCCACGTAAAGAGAGAAAAAATTAGAAAAATCTCGAAGAATATACCTACAGTATGTTAATTAAAATAGGAGATCTCAGTTAGCCAATGTGAGAAAAGCAGTGAATGAAAGAAAACATGAGCCTGATCAGCCGATCCAGGCAGTGGCAGTACAGGTAGAGGAGGAAAAGGAGGAGGCCGGCAGCAGCGCGTCGAGACGCACATTAGTTGAGATGAAGATGACAGCTAGCAGCAATCAACCAGACAGCAGACAGACAGACAGCCAACAGTGGCTTTTATTCCACGTCACAAAGAAACCAACTTGTACATGATCTGATTGCCCTAAGTGTCTAAACACTGGACTGAAAATCACCATAGACCCCCACCAACCAGGGATTCTGTAATTCTGTCATGATAGAAGCCGCATTGCTGATTAATGTTCTGCACATTTCAACAGCCATACAAAAGCCTTGGATGTGACAAATTGAGCAAAGTGATATGAGAATTTGACCAAAACTGCATATTTGCCCTACAGACCAGTATTCAAAGCATATGCTCTATTGCTTGAAACTAATGTATTAAACATGCTGATGTATTTGTAAAAGGTATATTTGATGTTTATTTGTCAGTTTAGAAGTGATATATGAAAATAGATTAATTTAATGTGACGTAAATGGTCATATTTATGGAAAGTACATTTTAATTGTAGTCTGTGGTGTTTGGCATTACAGTTGTTCTCAATTGCTAAAACACAATTTCTGAAACCTTGCTCCATTTCCTGAAAACATTAAACACAAAACCTCATCTTCAAGCACTATTTACAAAACCTCTGACTCCTCTCGCAAAATGAAACATTCGCCCTCAAAACAGTTTTTACCTGTGTTCAGAATCAAACACTGCTCTCAAATCATAAACAAAGTGGTCAAAATTATATACACTCTCAAGCAGTCAGTAAACAATACACCGAAAAATAGAAAAACACATTGTTCAAAACATACAGTTCTCAGGGAGAAGTACATTTTAAATCTCAAAACAAATTTCATATTTTTCCGTCATTGTCTTTTGATGAACGAAAACATGTTCTATCATAGTAGCTCAAAATTGATCAGAAATGACCACTCTGCTTTGCTCTTTGCAATTTAGTTTTTTGTTCTTCCTCCTCCTTGTACCCCTATTTTTACAGTACTGTACCCTGCATCTCACAAACTTGTCCTTTGTCTCTGTGATACTGTAATTCTTGTTCTTTGTTGATATGAACCTGCAACCAGTCAAAATATATTGAGCAGTCAGTACTGTTAACAAATGGAAAGCCCAATGTTCAGGGCCATACAATTTGTCCATTGTACAGTATACAGCCTACAATGCACTGCACTACAGTATACAATACTAAAAGGGACAAACATCAAAGGAGTAAACATGTGATCAATGTGCTTCTTCTTGTCTTTGGGCTGGGTCAGGCCAGAGCACTTCGTCGACATCACAAGCAATATTGTCCCTCCTGAGGCAACGGGGAAGAAGCCTATTGTGTGCCGTATCCAGCCCTGACAAGATTCCTCGCCTATATCACCACAGGCTAAATCCATGGCTTGCAGCAGATTTACTCTGGTGTAGGGTTGTCTATCATACACTTTCCATCTCCAAGAGGAGAAAAACTCCTCAATCGGACTCAGGAAAGGCGAGTATGGAGGGAGGTACAAGTTGGTACAAGTTGGTGGTCCTCTGTAACTCAGCTGGTAGAGCACGGCACTTGTAACGCCAAGGTAGTAGGTTCGATCCCCGGGACCACCCATACACAAAAATGTATGCACGCATGACTGTAAGTCGCTTTGGATAAAAGCGTCTGCTAAATGGCATATTATTTATTATTATTATAAGTTCATAAACTGCCCATTGATGTTACAGTTTTTTTTGATTGCTTAAGCACGATTTTCAAAACAGGGCCCGTGTTTTCAAAACACTACACACAATTAGCACAACCACACACCCAATTAGCAAAACACTACAGATCCTTTGCAAAATTAAACACTCTTGTAAAAACTATACACTTCTTTTTTAAAAACCACACTTTGTTACCATATGAAACACACACGTTTCACATTACTATACTCTGTTTGCACGAGTTACACTCTGCTGTGATAAACCAAAAACACTTTTAGCACTTCTACTTCCCTATGATTAGAGTAGGCTACTATCAACAAAGTACAAATATAATGTAAATTCACCAAACACTACACAAGACCAATGTTGCAGACTGAAGAAACTCATTTATTTCTCAACACGCCCAAAATGTTGACATGGAGATTCATAATACTGTAACCAAACGTCACTTTACGTATTGTAAGTTCAAAAAAAATTAAAAAAAATAACTAGACATTGTCTCTTCGCCTAGCTGGATCTGGCCAGAGAATTTCATCAACATCGCAGGCAATGTTGTCATTAGCAAGACACCTTGGAAAGAAACGTCTTGAATGACGAATCCATCCTTGCATTGCTGCTACCTCCATCTGGTCACAGGCCTCCTCCATGGCTTGGATGAGGGGTACCTCAGCCTGGAGACGGAGATCATATACCTTCCACCGCCATGCCGAGAAAAACTCTTCTATAGGGTTGAGGAATGGAGAGTATGGTGGAAGATATAGGACGGTGAAATGTGGATGTTGCTGAAACCAGTTCTGAACCAGAGCAGAGCGGTGGAAAGACACATTGTCCCAGACAACAATGTATTGCATATGATCGATTTGATTTGCTGCTGTTATGTTGTGCAATTGGTCCAAGAATGTAAGTATGAGTGCTGTGTTGTAAGGGCCCATATGGGCATGGCGGTGGAGGACCCCATTCTGTGTAATGGCTGCACAGAGTGTTATATTACCCCCACGTTGCCCTGGGACATTGACTATAGCCCTGTGGCCAATGATGTTTCTTCCCCTCCTTCATGTTCTCGTCAGGTTGAACCCAGCCTCATCTACGTAAATGAACTCATGCTGGATCTCCTCTCCATCCATTCGTAAAACTCTCTGAAAAACAGTGTCAGGCAAAATTGTGTAGTTCAGTGTAGATCTAGTATACATATTACAGTATAGTAAAAGATTATGAGACAGTATGCAAGATCACACTGCTAAAGTGAATACATACCTCTGCATAATCATGCCGCAGTCGTTTTCACCCTTTCGGAATTGCGCTCGAAAGGCACTCGATAAATTTGCTTCATTTGAATATGTTTTTTTTTTTAGGATGCGTGCCAGTGTTGATGTTGAGACCTGATGCATATCGTTGAAAATGGCGTGGTTATTGACAATGTTAGCTTGGAGCTGCTTGAGTGTTATAGCATTGTTGGCCAAAACCATGTTTACTATCTCCCTCTCTTGCTGTTCTGTGAACATAGGAGGCCTTCCCCCTTGTCGTCCCTGACCCTCAATCCTATGTAGAAAAAAAAAACAGTATATAATAGTACAGTAATTTCACAGGAAAAGGTAACAGAAGTGCTGATAGTGCATAGAATATAGTACTGTAAGCAGTTACTGAAACCGTGCAGATGTTTTTGATATGATGATATTTTTACAATACCTATTTTCCAGTCGAAATGTTCTCATCACACTTGCCACTGTATATCGGCTTAGATTTGGCTGTACTCGCAGTCCAGCCTCCCTCAGCGTCAGGCCGTGGTTGACAATGTGGTCAACCAGTGTTGCGCGGATCTCATTTGTCAGATTCGGTCCTCTTTGAGCACCTTCTTGTCTTCCTCTTCCTCTTCCTCTTCCTCTTCCTCCCCTTCCTCCTCCTCCTCGTCCTCCTCCTCGTCCTCCTCGTTCTCCTCCTCGTTCTCCTCGTTCTCCTCCTCGTTCTCCTCGTTCTCCTCCTCGTTCTCCTCGTCCTCCTCGTTCTCCTCGTCCTCCTCGTTCTCCTCGTCCTCCTCGTTCTCCTCGTCCTCCTCCTCGTTCTCCTCGTTCTCCTCCTCCTCCTCCTCGTCTTACTCTTTCTCTGACTCTTTCCATTGTGCTTGAAGACCGATGAACTCACCTGCTGCTTTTTATAGTGCTTATACACCTGATTGGTGTGTCTACAATTAAGCAAACGAGTGTTTGCACACCTGATGACTGTGTTGAACCAATTGGTTGGACGGTGTGGTAATTTGACAGTCAGTGCTTTGGTATTGCAAGGACGTGACTTCATGATAGATTTTTGTGTGTAATGTATGTTAACTGTGTTTAGTGTTTTTGCAAATCACTGTGTGTAGAGTTTTGCAACAAGTGTAAGGTTGACAATGTGCTTATAGTTGTGCAAATATGGGCTGATGTTTTGCTTCTTGAGTGTAAGGTTTTGCTAATAGTGTACTACTTTTAATTTTAGTGTGTAAGCAATCCAAAAAAACTGTAAACCATTCCCTTACCTGAGCAGCTCGGTGGAAACTGACGTTGTCCCACACTATCACATAGGTGGGAATGGGATTCTCATTTAGCTTTACCCTGCTGCTCTTGACCCTGCTGCTCTTGACCCTGCTGCTCTTGAACCTGCTGCTCGAATAAAATATCTCTTAGATTGGCCATAGATCTGAGAAGGTGCCGGGTGTTATACGGCCCGAGTGTAACATGGTGATGTAGAACACCATGGTTGCCGATAGCAGCACAGATTGTGACATCCCCACCTCGTTGACCAGGGACTTCAAGAAAGGCCCGCTGTACAATCATGTTTCGGGCCTCTCCCTTCTCCTCTTTGTTAGATTGAAGCCTTGATTCATCGACAAAGATGAACTCATGGGGTCTGTCCAAGGATTCCAAGTCAAATATTGTCTGTGTAGAAATACAATATACTGTATGTAGGATTTTGTAAGTGGTCCAGAGACAGTGCTCTACTGTAGAGTACAATTAGGCCTACTGTATGCACTTCTGATTCACATACATTGGATGTACTGAAGAGTAATGTCATTCACATAGTATGTGTTAGTACTGCAGACAATCTGGATTACAGTAAATGTTTCTGAATGTACACTTACTTGCACATACTGAGCTCGCAGTTCTTTCACCCTTGGTGAGTTGCGCTCAAAAGGTACTCTGTATACTTGTTTCATTCGCATCCTGTTACGACGGAGGACACGGTCAATTGTGGAAATGCTCACACTGTCGATTCCCTGGAAGTGTGTGTTGTCTTGTATCACTCGTTCCTGGATTTCTCTGAGTCGTATTGCATTATCTTGAAGGACCATGCCAACTATAACGGCCTCTTGCTCCCCAGTGAATATAGCTGTCCTTCCATCTGCATGTGGCAGCCTTGCAATTCTACAAAAAGTAGTTGTGCTGTTACAAAACATATTCATGCAGTACAATACATACAGTGATTCACTTTAGAAATGTCTATTGAAACAGCTGCATATAGTGTAGTACAGTAAATTTGCAATTACAAAAATACAGTAGTACACTGTACCTGTTCTCTTCTCTGAATGTCCTTACTATGGTGGACACAGAACATCGGCTCAAATTGGGTTGCACTCTAAGTCCTGCTTCCCTCATTGTCAGTCCATGGACAAGAACATGGTCTATGACTGTTGCTCGAATTTCATCAGATATTTCCACTCTTTGTCTTCCTCTTCCTCTTCGTCTTCCTCTTCCTCTTTCTTGCCCTCCTCCTCCTCCTCTTCCTCCTCGTCGCCCACCTGGCATACGCACTCGTCCTCGTCCTCTCACATTGTTTCTTCTATCCATTCTCAGACTTTCTCCTTCCCACCTTCAACAACCTGTTTGCTCTCTGAACTGCCTTATATTGGTTGTGTCGCATCATTTGAAACAGGTTAAATCCATTTTGAGTGGTTGTGTTCAATCAATGACATGTGTTCTCTATTTGTATTTGATTGTTACCACTTGTGTTTACCAGTATGAATGACATGTGCATTAGAGTGCAGAATGTGTTTTGAGAATGAGAATGTGTTTAGAGTTTTGCTGAAAAGTCTAAGTGAGATCTACAAATTGTGTTTTACCATGTGAAATGGTTTAAGGTATTGACAACAGACTGCATAATTAGCTAAATGAGTCCAGGCAACTGAGAACTTTGTTCAGCCAATGGGTTTTAGTGTTTTAGCAATTTGGCCTTTTATAAACGCATTTCATGCAATTCCACGTCATTTTACTTGACTGCAGACTTTTGTATTAATGCCGTGTTCAAAACAACTGGAAACTCTGAGCTGGGAAATCTCAGACTTCCGACTTTAATGAGTTCAAGACAACTGGGAAATGGGGAAAAAACGAGCTCCGACTGGAAACATTTGTTTTAAACGGTCATCCAACTGGGAATTCTGGCCTCTTTCTAGAGCTCCGACTGGAAACATTTGTTTTAAACGGTCATCCTACTGGGAATTCTGGCCTCTTTCTAGAGCTCCGACTTTCCTGATTTGAAGACCACTGATGTCATGATTCTACCTCATTTCTTCCCGAGTTCCCATTTGTCTTGAAAGCGCAATACCGCACAAATGATCGAAATGACAGGCTATTTTGACACTGAAAAACTGATTGAGAATCTGAGATCAATGAAAACGAACTTGAATCCATCAATAGCCTATGCCTGGGTGTGTCTAGACATACTGTATGCTACAATATGAGGAGGAAATTATAGTCCTAAAAATGTTTTAAAGTTTCACTGACAGATTTGCCGCGCGTTCCCCACAGTATGCCTTGTTATTGTGCTACACTCCATTTACATTTTAGTCATTTAGCAGACGCTCTTATCCAGACCGACTTACAGTTAGTGAGTGCATACATTTTCATACTGGCCCCCCGTGGGAATCGAACCCAAAACCCTGGCGTTGCAAATGCCATGCTCTACCAACTGAGCTACACGGGGCCTAGGTTATTTTTAAAATAAGCTATTTATCCTCTGTGACTACATTTTAGGCTTTCTCATGGTGTAGTAGGCTATTCTGAATTATTTCATTTATTTCTGAACAGACAGCAGTAATTCTATAACTTTGTAAAATGTATTTGAATTGATCAGGCGAGCTGCAGCTCCTCCAGAACCCTTGGCGCGGCTCTATAAATGATGGGCAATGCTGGAGAGATGAGAGTTGGAGGCTCATGTCTGTCAGAGCAGAGAGAGTTCTGGGAGAGATTATTAGAATTTTTACATTGCAAAAAAGTGACAATTACCTTTCATGCCAGGAGAGGTACCGGATCTGGCCAAATAGGTTCCGGAACGAAACAGTCCAAAACGGAGAGGTGCCGGATCCTGTTCCCGGCAGGATCCGGATCAAATTAAGCACTGATAATACACTATAACCATCATATCAAAGTAAACTTGGAGTCACGCGATATGTTGCGTGGTCCTCCCTGTCACGGGTTACAAAGCCAGAACCCAGAAGCAGACCAGGACAAGGTGAGTTGAACGAAGGTGAGTATTTATTAAACAGATTCAAAAGCGATGCTGAATAATCCAGGGAACAGAGCGGGCGGCGGAGATGAGTTGGTGGGGGTGCAGTGGCAGGTCCAATAATGGCTCGGCAGCCGCCGACCACCAGGCAGGGGTTGGGTGAAGGTTCCGGGTGAGTGACTGCAGATAGAACAAAACGGAGGTAAGTACACAGCAAGCCAACAAGGTGCAAAACAACAAAACTAACGCTAGAAGCTCCAAGGCTGATACACTGACAAACATACTGTTCATGGCTAACGATCCGGCAGGGAATGGATGTCAGGTCAGAGCTTATGAAGGTGATGATCAGGACCAGGTGTGCAGATCGCTGATGAGATGCAGGTGCGGTTAATCGGGAGATCTCCCGCCTAGCAACGTCGCCCGGCAACCAGCAGGGAGCGTTCAAGAACCCTCAGGAAACTGGAGATTCCGAGCGGAAAAAATGGCAACACAGGCAGGGACCGACTCAGGATGCAGGGTTCATGACAGTACCCCCCCTCCGACGAACGCCCACCGGGCGGACTACCCGGAGCGCCAGGATGGAGGCGGTAGAAGTCACGAAGGAGGTCAGCATCAAGAATCTGTCGCCGAGGAATCCAACTCCTCTCTTCAGGACCATACCCCTCCCAGTCCACGAGATACTGGAAACCCCGGCCCGCCGTCTGGAATCCATAATGCGTCGCACCGTGTAGGCAGGACCACCTCCGATCATCCGAGGGGGAGGAGGAGGAGGCGGAGGGGGCAACAGAGGACTGAGGAGAACAGGCTTGAGGCAGGAGACATGAAAGGTGGGATGGACTCTGAGCGTTCTCGGTAACTTGAGTCGAACTGCAACAGGATTGATCACCTTCTCCACCACAAACGGACCAATGAACTTCGGTGACAGTTTCCTAGACTCAGTCCGTAGAGGAAGATCCCGTGTGGCCAACCAGACCCTATCTCCGATGGTATAGGTGGGAGCGGGAATCCGGCGACGATTCGCCTGGAGCTGATACCGGTCAGAAACTCGAAGGAGGGCCTTTCTGGCCCGATGCCAGGTCCGGTGGCAACGACGAATGTGGGCCTGAACAGAGGGCACTGAGAGATCCTTCTCCTGAGAAGGAAACAAGGGAGGTTGGTAGCCATACAGGCACTGGAAGGGAGACATCCCAGTGGCAGATGTAGGGAGAGTATTGTGGGCATACTCAACCCAAGGCAACTGAGAGACCCAGGAGGTGGGGTTGGAGGAGACAAGGCAGCGTAGCGTGGATTCCATCTTCTGGTGGCTCTCTCCGCCTGACCATTAGATTGGGGGTGAAAACCAGATGTGAGACTGACTGTAGCTCCAATGGCCCAACAGAAGGACTTCCAGACAGCAGAGGTAAACTGAGGACCACGGTCGGAAACGATGTCACTGGGCAAACCCGTGGACCCTGAAAACCTCCCTAACCAGGATCTCGGATGTCTCAGAGGCAGAGGGAAGCTTGAAATGGGCACAAAGTGGGCGAACTTGCTGAATCTGTCCACGATAGTCAGAACGACCGTGTTCCCCTCAGAAGAGGGCAACCCAGTGACAAAGTCCAGGGCCAGATGCGACCATGGTCGCCGGGGAATAGGAAGGGGGTGAAGTAGTCCAGAGCTGGGCCGATTGGCACTCTTATTCTGCGCACACACTGGACAGGCAGCAACAAACCTCCGAGTATCCTCTCCCATGGCAGGCCACCAAAATCGTCTGCGAAGTAGCGCCATCGTCCGAGCCACGCCAGGGTGACAAGCCATCTTGCTGGCGTGGGACCATTGGAGGACAGCAGAACGAACCGACTCAGGCACAAACAACCGACCGGGTGGACCGTTACCGGGACCGGGCTGCGTCCGAAGGGCCGCCATAACCTCCTCCTCAATCTTCCACATAACTGCTCCCACGACACAGTTCCGGGGAAGAATCGTCTCGGTCTTGGCCCCACTCTCCTCCATCTTGGAGAACATCCGGGACAAGGCGTCCGCCTTGCCGTTCTTAGATCCAGGTCGGAACGTCAGGGAAAAATTAAAGCGTCCGAAAAACAAAGACCACCTGGCCTGACGGGAGTTGAGACGTCTAGCCGATTGCACGTAAGCAAGATTCTTGTGGTCAGTCCAGACAATAAACGGTTGCTCCGCCCCCTCCAACCAGTGGCGCCACTCCTCCAAGGCAAGCTTCACCGCGAGAAGCTCCCGGTTACCCACATCGTAGTTCCTCTCCGCAGACGAAAGACGACGAGAGTAGTAGGCGCAGGGATGGAGTTTACCGTCAGTGGAGCATCGCTGGGACAGGATGGCGCCAACCCCCACATCAGACGCATCCACTTCAACGACGAACTGACGGGCCGTGTCAGGTTGAGAGAGAATCGGTGCGTTGGTGAATCGCCTCTTCAAATCCAGGAACGCTCGATCCGCCTCCGGATTCCAATTGAAGGTCCTGGTACTGGAAGTCAGGGCAGTTAACGGAGCGGCCACACGGCTGTAATCCCGGATAAATCTGCGGTAGAAATTCGCAAACCCCAGAAACCTCTGGAGCTGCAATCTCGTACCGGGCTGGGCCCATTCCAGAACCGCCCTAACCTTCTCCTGGTCCATCCTAATCTCTCCCCTGGAGATGATGTACCCGAGGAAGGATGTAGTGTGGGCGTGAAATTCGCACTTCTCGGCCTTCACGAACAGGCGATTCTCCAACAATCGCTGCAGAACCTGCCTGACATGCTGGACGTGGTTGGAAGGTTCCTTCGAGAAGATCAGAATGTCATCCAGGTAAACAAACACAAAGAGACCGATCATATCTCTCAGGACGTCATTCACCATACTCTGGAATACAGCTGGAGCATTGGTCAGTCCAAACGGCATCACCTGATACTCGAAGTGTCCCATCGGTGTATTGAAACCCGTCAACCACTCGTCCCCCTCTCTGATCCGGACCAGGTGATACGCATTGCGTAGGTCTAGCTTGGTGAACACCGTAGCACCCTGTAAGGAGTCGAAGGCAGAGCTCATCAAGGGCAGGGGATACTTGTTCTTGACCGTGATATCATTCAACCCCCGATAATCAATACACGGTCGAAGAGAGCCATCCTTCTTACCCACAAAAGAAGAATCCTGCCCCCAGGGGTGATGACGAGGGACGAATAAGGCCAGCAGCTAGGGACTCCTTGATGTAGGTCTCCAAAGCCTCACGTTCAGGTCGGGAGATACTGTATAACCGTCCCTTGGGATAGACAGCTCCAGGGAACAGGTTGATGGCACAATCATATGGTCGGTGGGGAGGAAGTGACAGAGCCCTCTGCTTACTGAACACTTCCCCCAAATCGTGATATGTCTCGGGAACCAGTGACAAATCTGGGGGTTTAGCCTCAATCACCTGACTGGGAACCGAATGGGAACAGGCAGTCTTGAGACAGTTAGCATGACAATCAAGGCTCCAACTCGTTACCTTGCCCGTCACCCAATCGAACGTGGGATTGTGTTCCTTCAGCCAGGGATATCCAAGGACCAGAGGGACATGGGAAGACGGCAGAATGAAGAATGAGATCACCTCAGAATGATTCCCCGACAACAGCATCTTGACCGGTTCAGTCCTCATCGTGATACGTGCCAGACTACTGCCGTTCAGAGTGGTAGCTTCAATGGCTTCCGGTAATTGCTCCTTGGAAAGCCCCAGCTGTTCCACCACTTCGGCATCCATAAAGCTTCCATCGGCACCTGAATCGACAAAAGCGTTAATCGCTAAGCTCTGATTCCTGTTCATGAGGGTAGCCGGGAAACGGGGTCTGACAGAGGTATTGAGAGGTTGAAACTGGCTCGCTAAAAGTCCTCCCAACTTTAGCGAGCCGAGCAGTTTGACGACCGCCGGGAACAAGTGGAGATGTAATGTCCCGAACTACCACAGTAGAGGCAGCAGTTGGTCTTACGTCTATGTTGGCGCTCCTCCTTGGTAACCCGTGCCGCCCCACTTGCATGGGTTCAGAATCGGGGAGACAGGACCTCTCCACTAATCCTGTGTGGTGGATAATGATCGACGTGTTCTGGTCCACCACCCGACCCGACTGGGAACTGAGAAGCTGATCGATTGGACGGGCCCCATTGCTTCTCCCTCCTTCGCTCTCGAACTCGGTTATCCACCCGAATAGACAAGGCTACCAAGCTGTCCAGGTCACTAGGCTCCGGATAGGAGATCAACTCATCCTTGAGTTGCTCCGACAGCCCCTGGTAAAAGGCCGCTTGCAGAGACTCCTCATTCCACCCACTCTCCACAGCCAACGTCCTGAACTCGATCACGAAGTCGGCAACGCTGCGAGTTCCTTGGCGAAGTGAAAACAGGCGCCTAGCTGCGTCCATACCTCGGGACGGAATGGTCGAATAGCTTCCTCATCTCGGCCGTGAACTCCTGGTATGAAGCCATGCAGGTGTCCTGTCGTTCCCAAACGGCTGAAGCCCACTCCAGCGCTCGACCACGCAGCAACTCAATAACAAAGGCTATCCTAGCCTTGTCTGTGGCATAAGAGTTGGGCTGTAGATCGAACACTAAGCCACACTGCATAAGGAAAGAACGGCATCTTCCCAGCTCCCCCTCATATTTATCCGGCGTCGGAACCTTGGGCTCATGGAAGGACACAGCTCCAGAAGCGGCAGGCGAGATGGGTGAAACCGGTAGTGGGATTCTCCACCGGCAAACTGAGCTGGGCCTGGATCTCCGTCAGCCCGGTGGAAAGGTTCCGAACTGACAACGCTATCTCCTGTAGTGCCGTGCTATGTTGTCCCAACATCTTCTCCTGATGGGAAATGGCATGGCGAACAGAGTCCAGGTCCGCTGGGTTCATTACTGGCCGGATCGTTCTGTCACGGATTACAAAGCCAGAACCCAGAAGCAGACCAGGACAAGGTAAGTTGAAACGAAGGTGAGTATTTATTAAACAGATTCAAGAGTGATGCTGAATGATCCAGGGAACAGAGCGGGCGGCGTGGAAGAGTTGTTGGAGGTGCAGTGGTAAATCCAATAATGGCTCGGCAGCCGCCGACCACCAGGCAGGGGTTGGGTGAAGGTTCCGGACGAGTGACTGCAGATGGAACAAAACGGAGGTAAGTACACAACAAACCAACAAGGTGCAAAACAACAAAACTAACGCTAGAAGTTCTAAGGCTGATACTCTGATAAACATACTGTTCATGGCTAACGATCCGGCAGGGAATGGATGTCAGGACAGAGCCTAAAAAGGGTGATGATCAGGACCAGGTGTGCAGATTGCTGATGGGATGCAGTGCGGTAAATCATGAGAGCTCCCGCCTAGCAACGTCACCCGGCAACCAGGCAGGGAGCGTTCCAGAACCCTCGGGAAACTGGAGATCCCGAGCAGAAAACTGACAACACAGACAGGAACCGACTCAGGATGCAGGGTTCGTTACATTGGACTTCAACACAACAGAGACAAACATTACATCTCTCAACTATTCTGAGTTCAGATGGGGAAACAAGAATTTCAATCCAAAACGCTATATATACATTTTCAGAAGTGTTAGTAAATTAGCTTTTATTGTTTGAAGAAATTATGAAAGAGATTGGTGTGTTTTTTCACTATCTAATCATGGCATGGGGTTGTTCAATGACAGACATGTATTTGTTTAAAATCTATAATTTGATGCTTTCATTTCAGAGAGACAAATAATCAAATACATGTCATTTCAGACAAATAATCATGTTTTTTTTGCAAAATGCTACATATCTGCCTCACTCTCAGAGAAATAAGTAGTACTGCTAGGTTTTACACAGTAATAATATATCTGCCTCACTCTCAGAGAAATAAGTAGTACTGCTAGGTTTTACACAGTAATAATATATATCTGCCTCACTCTCAGAGAAATAAGTAGTACTGCTAGGTTTTACATAGTAATAATATATATCTGCCTCACTCTCAGAGAAATAAGTAGTACTGCTAGGTTTTACACAGTCAAATGTAAAAAATAACTACATTTATAATAAAGAACTGTACAAATATAATATTTGTGAAATCAATACTTACATTTTTTTTCCCAAAAATACAGTAATATGATATTTGTGTTTAAAACCTTACATTTGACATTTTAGTCATTTAGCAGATGGTCTCATCCAGGATCCGGTTTCCCAAAAGCATCTTAAGGCTAAGTTAATCATTAGAACCTTTGTAGGAGCATCGTTAAATCTCTGAGCAGTTCCCCAAAACCATCGTTATTAACGTTACACTTGAAAACGCTTGTAATCTAACACCTGCCTCAGACCATTCGTACTCGTAGAACAGCCACATCTCAGGGGTTAAAGCAAAACAAAATATCCTTACGTAGACCTCAGATTGATTGTCTTGTGCTAAATGAATCTCCCCTTTCACGTAAACAAGTCGTGACCGTCATGCTTTTAGGAAAAGAGGATCATTTTTGTAAATGTATTAAACTGCAAATTTGACCAATTCCAGTCAGGGTTCCCAGGGTGCTCCTGGGGAAACTTCTTGAGAAGCTCAGTTCTAAGAAGCTCAGTTCTGGTGACAAGAAAAAAGGCAGTTCTACTCCAGAATGAATGAAAATACAATGATGCTGACACCATCTAAAATATCATGTACACCTCCATGAATGAGCCCAATAAGATATTGGTAAAGATTATGTTAAATGATTTTAACATATTGAACCATATAGCCTGTATGCATGGTCTATTATCAGATGTTAAATGATTTTTAACATATTGAACCATATAGCCTATATGCATGGTCTATTATCAATGTTAAATGATTTTAACATATTGAACCATATAGCCTGTATGCATGGTCTATTATCAGATGTTAAATTATTTTAACATATTGAACATATATATGCATGGTCTATTATCAGATGGTAAATGATTTTAACATATTGGTAGCCTGTATGCATGGTCTATTAGCAGATGTTAAATGATTTTAACATATTGAACCATATAGCCTGTATGCATGGTCTATTATCAGATGGTAAATGATTTTAACATATTGAACCATATTTAAAAATATTGAACCCTATTCCAATTCAGGTCTTTATAG
>CM072257.1:2299272-2328242 GCA_036851935.1 Coregonus suidteri | reverse complement strand
ATTAAATATACCCTCAAATAAAAGGTGACGTTATATACTGTCACCTCATATGAAAACATTTGATATCAAATCCAAAATGCTGGAGTATAGAGTCACATTTAAAATGTTTATCTTTGTCTAAATAGATATGGTGTGGACTGTATACTCAATACAATCTAAATCTGATACCGCACTGTCTGTCTTTTGGACTGATACTGCTTTTTAAAACTGCTCTGGTCAGTCTACTCAAATATTTGTCATATGCATTTTTCTATCTACACAAGCAATATTATGATTTTTTTCTAATAATAATAGATATATGGCAGGTCATGGACACTGATATATATGAAACTGGTTGAATGAAAAAACATACTGCCACTATTTTCACCACCAAAGAATAGCAGTGTGGTTTTAATATGATTTGACTCTTTGCAGGCTGTCAGGCTGTCTAGTCACAGAGGAAGGCTGTGCTTCTCTGGTCTCAGCTCTGAAGTCAAACCCCTCACACCTGAGAGAGCTGGATCTGAGTAACAATGACCTGAAGGATTCAGGAGTGAAGCTGCTCTCTGCTGGGACTGGAGGAATCCCCACTGTAAACTGGAGACTCTGGGGTCAGTATTCCTGTAGTTGGTCAACAAGTGATAACTGTTCACCAGAATCCACATGTGTTTACCAGGCACACATAGTCCACACCATACTATTTTGACAGTGAGCTAACATTTTAAATGTACCTATACTCCCGCATTTTTTGGATTTCAGATATAAATGTTTCATGTTAGGCACACATACATAATGTCACCTTTTATTTGAGGTTAATGGTGAGAAGGTTAGCATGTTTTTGTTATCTGTAGCGTCCTGTAACTCTCTCACTAATTATTATTAATAATTAATTCATTATTTTCTTAATCATGGCATCATCAGGATTAATTTAGTAGTGTTTAAGAAACATATTTATTACTCACTTAGACAGAAAATTACTCCGTCATCATCCACCATGTCAGTTACTATCGGGCAAAGCATAACCCAAACACAACCAAAACAAACTGCAAATACAACCAAACGAGTTTGAGACCAAATACTCAACTTTTGACTACTTTAATACACTATAAGATGAAATGGTCAGAATACTTATGACATTCTTCAAATAGGGGGACTAGATACATAAAGTGCTTTCATTCTCAAACTTGAAACAGATATGTATGAAAATACCCTCAAATAAAAGGTGACATTATATCCGTCACCTCATATGAAACATTTGATCTGAAATCCAAAAATGTTGGAGAATAGAGCCACATTTAAAATGTGACAGCTGGGTCACTGTCAAACTAGGATATCTGGTGGACTGTATACTCATACAATCTAAATCCTGATACCTCACTGTCTGTCTGTTTGACTGATAACTGCTTTTTAAAACTGCTCTGGTAGTCTACTCAAATATTTGTAATATGCATTTTTCATCTACAAGCAATACTTTGATAATTTGTCATTTCTAATAATGCTACATTTAATATATGAAAAGATATGGCAGGTTTCAGGACACTGATATATCTGAATATGTTGAAAAAATATACTGCCAATATCTTCCATACCAAAGAATATCAGTGAGATTTTAATATGATTTGACTCTTTGCAGGCTGTCAGGCTGTCTAGTCACAGAGGAAGGCTGTGCTTCTCTGGTCTCAGCTCTGAAGTCAAACCCCTCACACCTGAGAGAGCTGGATCTGAGCTACAATCAGCCAGGAGACTTCAGGAGTCAGACTGCTCTCTGCTGGACTGGAGGATTCCACACTGCAGACTGGAGAAACTCAAGTATGTAGAGGGTTTATGTCAATGTTCATATCAGACATGTTGGAGTTTTCAGGCTAGTTAAGACAAACATTCTGACCACCACTTGGACTAAGTCATATGTGTGTGTGTGTGTGTGTGTGGTGTGTGTGTGTGTGTGTGTGTGTGTTGTGTGGCTGTGTGTCTAATGTGAGTTCAGGTGTATCCCTCAATGACTGTCTGTTCTTCTGCTTACCGCTACAGTGTGGAACATGGTGGAGAGAACACAATGAAACCTGGACTTAGAAAATGTGAGTGTTGACTGCTGACATGTGAAGAATATGACTAAGAATAAGTCTTAATTCAAGTGAAGTTCAAAGTCAAGACCACCATCATTACTTACTTGGTCATATTAAATATCAGCTGTAGTTCTACAGAAGCACAAATCAGGGACACCAAAGTTTACAAAGAGTTGCTTTGACAATGTGTGTGTCTGTGTGGGTCATATTACTTAGTTTTTTCCCAATTGGTTAAGCACATTTTTTGTAACTATTGACTATTTTTGCAAAACTCTACACACAAATAAGAAAACCTTTCACCAAGTATCAAAACATTGTAGTTCTCTTGCAAAAGCGAACACAGCTAGATTAACTCTTCACAGGTCCTTCTCTAAAATTGTGTTTTGAGTATCAAACAGTAAACACAAGCCATCATCTACTAAGCACACAATGTGCCAACTACACACTGATGGTATGAATACAAACACATCTGGCTTTTGCTTTCTCTGTGTACAGATGTCAATTTGAGGTCATAGTTTTTGTCATAGTGTCATGTAAAATACAAGGATCCAAACTTCTCAGTATTGGTGTTTATTCACACTCATCAAAACCAAGACAAAGTCAGAACACAAAATAGTAATTTCACCAAAAAATGAAAAACAATCAGCCTACATCATGTCGTCTTTCTGTGTCCGGCCACAAACATTTCGTCCACATCGCATGCGATATCCTCCAGTCCAAGGCACCGGGGAAAATATCTCCTTGAATGCCGTATCCAGGCCTGACATGATGCCTGGTCAATATCTCCACATGCCTCCTCCATTGCCTGTAAAAGGGCTACCTGTTGATGAGGATGACGGTCGTACACTTTCCAGCGCCAGGCAGAGAAGAACGCCTCGATGGGATTTAAGAATGGAGAGTATGGAGGGAGGTTGAGTGCCATGAAGAATGGGTGGTCTGTAAACCAGTTGCGGACCAAAGCAGCCCTCATATGGAAACTAACATTGTCCCATATGATGACATATCGGGTATGCTCTGGATCTCTGAACAGTGAGCATGTCATGTACAGGTGTCCAGGAATGTCAATAATGTGTGCAGTGTTGTATGGGCCTAAGGTTGCATGATGGTGAACAACACCATTTTGGCTTATAGCTGAGCACACATGGTTATGTTACCACCAGGAGTCACTGGTCCTGGGACATTGATGATGGCACGGTGTCCAATAATGTTCCTGCCACGTCTCCTGGTTTTACTGAGGGTTAAACCGGCCTCATCTACAAAAAGTAGCTCATGTCCCATGGCATCTGCTTCTAGTTCCACACTCTCTCTGGACACCAAGACAAAAACAAATGCAACACATCAGGCCCATGCACAGCACTACAGTATGACACTTCCAAATTCAGAACCAATGACACTATAGCTTACCTGCACATAGTCATATCACAGTTGCTTTACACACGTTCTGTGTTTTCTCTCGAAAGGAACTCTGTAAATTTGCTTCATTCTTATTCTGTGGCGCGCAAGTACACGACTTAGTGCAGAAATACTTACACTGTGTATATTTTGAAAGATGGTGTCATTATCAATTATGCGCTGCTGTATTTCTGCAGGCTTATTGCATTATTGGCCAATCACCATGTTCACTATATGGGTCTCTTGCTCTGGAGTGAACATTCTTCCTCTGCCCCCAACATCTGGACGTCTAGCAATTCTGTAAAGTAACAATTTCAGTATTTTTGCATGTATGGTACTGTTGTGTTTCTACATTAGAGTATGGCAGTGCTACAAAGTAGTTACCGATTTTCATTTCGAAATGTCCTAATGATGCTTGCCACAGTGTAGCGGCTCAAATTAGGCTGAAACCCCGTTGGCCAGCTGTCCCTCAGGGTCATCCACATGGTTGATGACATGGTCCACTATTGTAGCTCTGATGTCATCAGTTATTCTATTTCTTACTCTTCTTACCCTTCCTCTTTCCCCTCCTTGTCCTCTTCCTCTAACTTCCTCTAACCTCTCGCTTCTTCAATCCACGTCCTCTTCCTCCAACTTCTTCAACTCCACGTCCTCTCCCTCGGCCTCCTCGGCCTCCTCTGATTCTCACTCTTCTCCCTCTTACTGCTCCTTCCATTGTACTCCACACAGACAGCTTACCTGTGGCTTATTTATAGTGCTTAGGCTGATTGCAAAGTGAACTAATTATCTACAACAGTTTTTCACATGTGCAAGTGTGCCAGACAGTTGGCAAAATAGTGTTAATGATAGCCATACATGTGTATAATGTTTGCTAGGAGTGTGTTGGTGTGTTTGGTAATTGAGTGTAAGCAGTGAGTTGTGTTTAAAGTTCTGCAAAAAGAGTGTTGTGCAGTGAATTGTGCCTGCAGAGTTTTGCAAAGTGTGTGTGTTACAAAATTGTGTGAGTGCAAAGCAGTGTTTGTGCTTTTAGTTTTGCAAAACTCAGTGAGTGTTTTTGCTATGTGCGTATTAATAGTTTTAGAAATTGTGCTACAAGAATCACGATTAGCGATTTAAGCATTCAGAAAAAAACTGTAAAGTGTCCAGTGTGTGTGTTTGTTCTGGATGTGTGTGTGTGTCATGTGTTTGTGTGTGGCGTGTTCGTGTTACGTTAGAAATGTGTGTGTGTGTTCAGGATGTGTGTGTGTTGTGTGTCCAGTGTGTGTGTGTGTGTGTGTGTGTGTGTGTGTGTGTGTGTGTGTGTGTGTGTTCAGGGGGTGTGTGTGTGTGTGTAATTAATGGGAATAAGTGTGTTTTATATTACCATACAGTATAACATATGATCATTGAACAAGTCTCAAGTTACCTTAACTTCTCCCTTTTGATACCTAGAAACATCTACATTAAATGAATTAGTGAAAAGTGAGTTAACATTCTAATGTGAATGATGATGATTTCTAATATTGTGTCTGGTTTCATCCATCAGATGTCTGTGATCTCACACTGGACCTAAACACAGTAAACAGATTCCTCTCTCTGTCTGAGGAGAACAGAAAGGTGACATGTAGGAGAGAGAAGCAGCCGTATCCTGATCATCCAGAGAGAGTTTAAGGACTGGAGACAGGTGCTGTGTAGAGAGGGTCTGACTGGGCGCTGTTACTGGGAGGTAGAGTGGAGTGGGAGTTGGGCTGTTATAGGAGTGGCATATAAAGGACATCAGGAGGAGAGGAGAGGGTGATGACTGTTGGATTGGATACAATGACAAGTCCTGGAGTCTGCTCTGCTCTGACAACAGTTACTCTGCCTGGCACAATAATAAGTCCACTACCATAGACGTCCCCTCCTCCAGCTCCCACAGAGTAGGAGTGTATCTGGACTGGCCAGCCGGCACTCTGTCCTTCTACAGAGTCTCCTCTGACACACTGACCCACCTGTACACATTCCACTCCACATTCACTGAGCCCCTCTATCCAGGGTTTAGGGTTCATGATGACTCCTCGGTGTCCCTTTAAATAATAACCACTGTAACACTGGACACACAAACACACACACACACACACACACACACACTGGACACACACAAACTGGACACACGCACACAGACACACACTGGACACACACTGGACACATACACACACAGAATACACATAGACACACACACACACACACACACACACTGGACAAACAAACACACTGGACACACACACACACACACACACACTAGACACACACACACGCACGCAAACACACTGCACACACACACACACACACACACACACACACACACACACACACACAGGACACACACACACAGGACAAACACACACACATAGGACACACACACACACACACACACACACACACACACACACACACACACTGAACACACACACACACACACACTGGACACACACACACACATACACTGGACAAACACACTGAACACACACACACACTAGACACACACACACACACACACACACACACTGGACACACACACGCTGAACACACACACACACACACACTTAACACACACACGCTGGACACACACACTGAACACACACACACAATGAACACACACACTGGACACACACACAGTAGACACACACACACTGAACACACACACACACACACACACACACTGACACACACACACACACTGGAAACACATGCTGAACACACACACACACACACACACACACACACACACACACACACACACACACTTGACACACACTCACACACACACTGGACACACACACTCACACACTTGACATTTCTAACATGTCCTGATCTAGTGTTTCACCCCTGACCTCCTCACACCGTCTCTCTGTCCATGTCTGCTTTTAGCTCCCACCTCTACTTCACTGTGTTATAATGGACCTTATGCTTGTTATGTCACCTCTGGAACCAGTTATCAAACATACTGACCTTTCTGACCCTATCCCATGGCCCTACTTTCTACAACTGAACATTTAAATTCCTCTATGAGTTTTGTTTCGTGTCCATTTACTTATCTATGTATTTGTTGTATATTTGGGTTGTGCTGCAGAGCATCATGGGGGTTTGTATGTGTTGAGATGATCACGTTCCAGATAAATGGTTGAACTGATTCCTGTCTCCCGTCTCATCATTATTGAATTGTTATACAGACGTGGTTATGAAACCCACGAGACATAACAAAATATTGGCTTTAGTAATTCTGAACCTATAGGAACCATTCTGTCTGGAAGAAGTGGGTTTTTACAACTTTTTAAAACTGTTATTTTCTGTGGTCCAGTCTAGGCTAATGTTAGCACAGTGTATTGCTAGCAGAGGAAAGTGCATAGTCGAGCTAGCTAAGAGAGAGAGTTAACATCGTCATGGACGGCAGAAAAGGAGTTGAGACGGACGTTGGAGCGGGAAAACAACGTGATTAAAAGGGAGGAATATACAGTGATTAAAGAATAGGACATTTATTCAACTGTGAAGACAAACCTTTTAATTAAAACTGCTAAATGAGCAAACTTAGGAGGAAACATCAGTGAGTGAAGTGAATGAAGATCACGTGACTGAGGAAAATATTGCTGTGGTTGAGGACAATACTGAAGTGAGAGACAATCAGGAGCCTGTTGAGAAATGAAAAATGGCTGGAATTGTTGGACACATTGGACAGTTTGATGAAAGTATTGAGTAGTGGAGCTCATATACAGAACGGTTTGAATATTTTGTTCTTGCAAATTACATTGATGAGGACAACTGTCACGACTTCCGCCGAAGTTGGTGCCTCTCCTTGCTCGGCGTCCACCCAAAATACGTTTATTTTTCTATTTGTTTTGTCTTGATGGTTCGTTATGATTATTTCCCTATTTAACCCTCTGCTTCCCTCATGGTTTTGTGCGTGTTTGTTCTTTGTTTTGTGAGCTGGAGATTAGTATTGTTTATTTTTTCGAGTGAAGTCATTTGCTCAGTTCTCTGTCCTGCGCCTGACTCTGCTGTATATTTGACAACAACATAGTGCCAACATGTTTAAGTGTATTGGGGCAAAATACATTTAATTTACTAGGCAGCCTGCTACAGCCAGACTGTAACGTGAACGCTGGGAGTCAGGAAGCAAGTACAGGAAGTGAATTTAATAATACATAGAACAAAACAAGAAACAGGAGTAGCGTACAGACATGAAACACTGAAACAGAATCAATAACGCCTTGGGAAGGAACCAAAGGGAGTGACTGATATAGGGGAGGTAATCAGGAAGGTGATGGAGTCCAGGTGAGTCTGATTGGTTGCAGGTGGCGTAACGATGGTGACAGGTGTGCATAATAATGAGCAGACTGGTGACCTGGAAAGCCGGAGAGGGAGTATACGTGACACAGACAGAACAGGTAATAAGACGTGTGGGGATATTGTGGAGATACTTAAGTAGAATTTACCTGGTCCTGACTTCAATTAAACTCTGTCTGGGAAAACGCCCCTCAGTCTCTCATCTACTCTGAGCTCAGATGGGGAAACATGAGAAGAGTTTCTTTCCAAAACGCTATATATCACTTTTCAGAAGTTTTGGTAAATTAGCCTTTATTGTTTAAAGAAATTATGAAAGAGATTGGTGTGTTTTTTCACTATCTAATCATGGTATGGGGTTGTTCAATGACAGACATGTATTTGTTTAAAATCTATCATTTGATGCTTTCATTTCAGATAGACAAATAATCAAATATATGTCTGCCTCACTCTCAGAGAAATAAGTAGTACTGCTAGGTTTTACACAGTCAAATGTAAAAAAATAACTACATTTTTAATAAAGAAGGTCTCTCCTGCTTGATTGGATGTCACGGATTACAAAGCCAGAACCCAGAAGCAGACCAGGACAAGGTAAGTTGAAACGAAGGTGAGTATTTATTAAACAGATTCAAGAGTGATGCTGAATGATCCAGGGAACAGAGCGGGCGGCGTGGAAGAGTTGTTGGAGGTGCAGTGGTAAATCCAATAATGGCTCGGCAGCCGCCGACCACCAGGCAGGGGTTGGGTGAAGGTTCCGGACGAGTGACTGCAGATGGAACAAAACGGAGGTAAGTACACAACAAACCAACAAGGTGCAAAACAACAAAACTAACGCTAGAAGTTCTAAGGCTGATACTCTGATAAACATACTGTTCATGGCTAACGATCCGGCAGGGAATGGATGTCAGGACAGAGCCTAAAAAGGGTGATGATCAGGACCAGGTGTGCAGATTGCTGATGGGATGCAGGTGCGGTAAATCATGAGAGCTCCCGCCTAGCAACGTCGCCCGGCAACCAGGCAGGGAGCGTTCCAGAACCCTCGGGAAACTGGAGATCCCGAGCAGAAAACTGACAACACAGACAGGAACCGACTCAGGATGCAGGGTTCGTTACAGTACCCCCCCTCCGACGAACGCCACCGGGCGGACTCCCCGGAGCGCCAGGATGGAGGCGGTAGAAGTCACGAAGGAGGTCAGCATCAAGGATCTGTCGCCGCGGAATCCAACTCCTCTCTTCAGGACCATACCCCTCCCAGTCCACGAGATACTGGAAACCCCGGCCCCGCCGTCTGGAATCCATAATGCGTCGCACCGTGTAGGCAGGACCACCTCCGATCATCCGAGGAGGAGGAGAAGGAGGCGGAGGAGGCAACAGAGGGCTGAGGAGGACAGGCTTGAGGCAGGAGACATGAAAGGTGGGATGGACTCTGAGCGTACTCGGTAACTTGAGTCGAACAGCAACCGGATTGATCACCTTCTCCACCACAAACGGACCAATGAACTTCGGTGACAACTTCCTAGACTCAGTCCGTAAAGGAAGATCCCGTGTGGCCAACCAGACCCTATCTCCGATGGTATAGGTGGGAGCGGGAATCCGGCGACGATTCGCCTGGAGCTGATACCGGTCAGAAACTCTAAGGAGTGCCTTTCTGCCCGATGCCAGGTCCGGTGGCAACGACGAATGTGGGCCTGAACAGAGGGCACTGAGAGATCCTTCTCCTGAGAAGGAAACAAGGGAGGTTGGTAGCCATACAGGCACTGGAAGGGAGACATCCCAGTGGCAGATGTAGGGGAGAGTATTGTGGGCATACTCAACCCAAGGCAACTGAGAGACCCAGGAGGTGGGGTTGGAGGAGACAAGGCAGCGTAGCGTGGATTCCATCTTCTGGTTGGCTCTCTCCGCCTGACCATTAGCTTGGGGGTGAAAACCAGATGTGAGACTGACTGTAGCTCCAATGGCCAAACAGAAGGACTTCCAGACAGCAGAGGTAAACTGAGGGCCACGGTCGGAAACGATATCACTAGGCAACCCGTGGACCCTGAAAACCTCCCTAACCAGGATCTCGGACGTCTCAGAGGCAGAGGGAAGCTTGGAAATGGGCACAAAGTGGGCGAACTTGCTGAATCTGTCCACGATAGTCAGAACGACCGTGTTCCCCTCAGAAGAGGGCAACCCAGTGACAAAGTCCAGAGCCAGATGCGACCATGGTCGCCGGGGAATAGGAAGGGGGTGAAGTAGTCCAGAGCTGGGCCGATTGGCACTCTTATTCTGCGCACACACTGGACAGGCAGCAACAAAACCCCGAGTATCCTCTCCCATGGCAGGCCACCAAAATCGTCTGCGAAGAAACGCCATCGTCCGAGCCACGCCAGGGTGACAAGCCATCTTGCTGGCGTGGGCCCATTGGAGGACAGCAGAACGAACCGACTCAGGCACAAACAACCGACCGGGTGGACCGTTACCGGGACCGGGTTGCGTCCGAAGGGCCGCCATAACCTCCTCCTCAATCTTCCACACATAACTGCTCCCACGACACAGTTCCGGGGAAGAATCGTCTCGGTCTTGGCCCCACTCTCCTCCGTCTTGGAGAACATCCGGGACAAGGCGTCCGCCTTGCCGTTCTTAGATCCAGGTCGGAACGTCAGGGAAAAATTGAATCGTCCGAAAAACAACGCCCACCTGGCCTGACGGGAGTTGAGACGTCTAGCCGATTGTACGTAAGCAAGATTCTTGTGGTCAGTCCAGACAATAAACGGTTGCTCCGCCCCCTCCAACCAGTGGCGCCACTCCTCCAAGGCAAGCTTCACCGCGAGAAGCTCCCGGTTACCCACATCGTAGTTCCTCTCCGCAGGCGAAAGACGACGAGAGTAGTAGGCGCAGGGATGGAGTTTACCGTCAGTAGAGCATCGCTGGGACAGGATGGCGCCAACCCCTACATCAGACGCATCCACTTCAACGACGAACTGACGGGCCGTGTCAGGTTGAGAGAGAATCGGTGCGTTGGTGAATCGCCTCTTCAAATCCAGAAACGCTCGATCCGCCTCCGGATTCCAATTGAAGGTCCTGGTACTGGAAGTCAAGGCAGTTAACGGAGCGGCCACACGGCTGTAATCCCGGATGAATCTGCGGTAGAAATTCACAAACCCAAAAACCTCTGGAGCTGCAATCTCGTACCGGGCTGGGCCCATTCCAGAACCGCTCTAACCTTCTCCTGGTCCATCCTAATCTCTCCCCTGGAGATGATGTACCCGAGGAAGGATGTCGTGTGGGCGTGAAACTCGCACTTCTCGGCCTTCACGAACAGGCGATTCTCCAACAATCGCTGCAGAACCTGCCGGACATGCTGGACGTGGTTGGAAGGTTCCTTCGAGAAGATCAGAATGTCATCCAGGTAAACAAACACAAAGAGACCGATCATATCTCTCAGGACGTCGTTCACCATACTCTGGAATACCGCTGGAGCATTGGTCAGTCCAAACGGCATCACCTGATACTCGAAGTGTCCCATCGGTGTATTGAAACCCGTCAACCACTCGTCCCCCTCTCTGATCCGGACCAGGTGATACGCATTGCGTAGGTCTAGCTTGGTGAACACCGTAGCACCCTGTAAGGAGTCGAAGGCAGAGCTCATCAAGGGCAGGGGATACTTGTTCTTGACCGTGATATCATTCAACCCCCGATAATCAATACACGGTCGAAGAGAGCCATCCTTCTTACCCACAAAGAAGAATCCTGCCCCCAGGGGTGATGACGAGGGACGAATAAGGCCAGCAGCTAGGGACTCCTTGATGTAGGTCTCCAAAGCCTCACGTTCAGGTCGGGAGATACTGTATAACCGTCCCTTGGGATAGACAGCTCCAGGGAACAGGTTGATGGCACAATCATATGGTCGGTGGGGAGGAAGTGACAGAGCCCTCTGCTTACTGAACACTTCCCCCAAATCGTGATATGTCTCGGGAACCAGTGACAAATCTGGGGGTTTAGCCTCAATCACCTGACTGGGAACCGAATGGGAACAGGCAGTCTTGAGACAGTTAGCATGACAATCAAGGCTCCAACTCGTTACCTTGCCCCGTCACCCAATCGGACGTGGGATTGTGTTCCTTCAGCCAGGGATATCCAAGGACCAGAGGGACATGGGAAGACGGCAGAATGAAGAATGAGATCACCTCAGAATGATTCCCCGACAACAGCATCTTGACCGGTTCAGTCCTCATCGTGATACGTGCCAGACTACTGCCGTTCAGAGTGGTAGCTTCAATGGCTTCCGGTAATTGCTCCTTGGAAAGCCCCAGCTGTTCCACCACTTCGGCATCCATAAAAGCTTCCATCGGCACCTGAATCGACAAAAGCGTTAATCGCTAAGCTCTGATTCCTGTTCATGAGGGTAGCCGGGAAAACGGGGTCTGACAGAGGTATTGAGAGGTTGAAACTGGCTCGCTAAAAGTCCTCCAACTTTAGCGAGCCGAGCAGTTTGACGACCGCCGGGAACAAGTGGAGATGTAATGTCCCGAACTACCACAGTAGAGGCAGCAGTTGGTCTTACGTCTATGTTGGCGCTCCTCCTTGGTTAACCCGTGCCGCCCCACTTGCATGGGTTCAGAATCGGGAGACAGGACCTCTCCACTAATCCTGTGTGGTGGATAATGATCGACGTGTTCTGGTCCACCACCCGACCCGACTGGGAACTGAGAAGCTGATCGATTGGACGGGCCCCATTGCTTCTCCCTCCTTCGCTCTCGAACTCGGTTATCCACCCGAATAGACAAGGCTACCCAGCTGTCCAGGTCACTAGGCTCCCTTGATAGGAGATCAACTCATCCTTGAGTTGCTCCGACAGGCCCCTGGTAAAAAGGCCGCTTGCAGAGACTCCTCATTCCACCCACTCTCCACAGCCAACGTCCTGAACTCGATCACGAAGTCGGCAACGCTGCGAGTTCCTTGGCGAAGTGAAAACAGGCGCCTAGCTGCGTCCATACCTCGGACGGAATGGTCGAATAGCTTCCTCATCTCGGCCGTGAACTCCTGGTATGAAGCCATGCAGGTGTCCTGTCGTTCCCAAACGGCTGAAGCCCACTCCAGCGCTCGACCACGCAGCAACTCAATAACAAAGGCTATCCTAGCCTTGTCTGTGGCATAAGAGTTGGGCTGTAGATCGAACACTAAGCCACACTGCATAAGGAAAGAACGGCATCTTCCCAGCTCCCCCTCATATTTATCCGGCGTCGGAACCTTGGGCTCATGGAAGGACACAGCTCCAGAAGCGGCAGGCGAGATGGGTGAAACCGGTAGTGGATTCTCCACCGGCAAACTGAGCTGGGCCTGGATCTCCGTCAGCCCGGTGGAAAGGTTCCGAACTGACAACGCTATCTCCTGTAGTGCCGTGCTATGTTGTCCCAACATCTTCTCCTGATGGGAAATGGCATGGCGAACAGAGTCCAGGTCCGCTGGGTTCATTACTGGCCGGATCGTTCTGTCACGGATTACAAAGCCAGAACCCAGAAGCAGACCAGGACAAGGTAAGTTGAAACGAAGGTGAGTATTTATTAAACAGATTCAAGAGTGATGCTGAATGATCCAGGGAACAGAGCGGGCGGCGTGGAAGAGTTGTTGGAGGTGCAGTGGTAAATCCAATAATGGCTCGGCAGCCGCCGACCACCAGGCAGGGGTTGGGTGAAGGTTCCGGGGACGAGTGACTGCAGATGGAACAAAACGGAGGTAAGTACACAACAAACCAACAAGGTGCAAAACAACAAAACTAACGCTAGAAGTTCTAAGGCTGATACTCTGATAAACATACTGTTCATAGCTAACGATCCGGCAGGGAATGGATGTCAGGACAGAGCCTAAAAAGGGTGATGATCAGGACCAGGTGTGCAGATTGCTGATGGGATGCAGGTGCGGTAAATCATGAGAGCTCCCGCCTAGCAACGTCGCCCGGCAACCAGGCAGGGAGCGTTCCAGAACCCTCGGGAAAACTGGAGATCCCGAGCAGAAAACTGACAACACAGACAGGAAACCGACTCAGGATGCAGGGTTCGTTACATTGGACTTCAACACAACAGAGACAAACATTACATCTCTCAACTATTCTGAGTTCAGATGGGGAAACAAGAATTTCAATCCAAAACGCTATATATACATTTTCAGAAATGTTAGTAAATTAGCTTTTATTGTTTGAAGAAATTATGAAAGAGATTGGTGTGTTTTTTTCACTATCTAATCATGGCATGGGGTTGTTCAATGACAGACATGTATTTGTTTAAAATCTATAATTTTGATGCTTTCATTTCAGAGAGACAAATAATCAAATACATGTCATTTCAGACAAATAATCATGTTTTTTTTGCAAAATGCTACATATCTGCCTCACTCTCAGAGAAATAAGTAGTACTGCTAGGTTTTACACAGTAATAATATATATCTGCCTCACTCTCAGAGAAATAAGTAGTACTGCTAGGTTTTTACACAGTAATAATATATATCTGCCTCACTCTCAGAGAAATAAGTAGTACTGCTAGGTTTTACATAGTAATAATATATATCTGCCTCACTCTCAGAGAAATAAGTAGTACTGCTAGGTTTTACACAGTCAAATGTAAAAAATAACTACATTATAATAAAGAACTGTACAAATATAATATTTGTGAAATCAATACTTACATTTTTTTTCCCCCAAAAATACAGTAATATATGATATTTGTGTTAAAAACCTTACATTTGACATTTTAGTCATTTAGCAGATGGTCTCATCCAGGATCCGGTTTCCCAAAAGCATCTTAAGGCTAAGTTAATCATTAGAACCTTTGTAGGAGCATCGTTAAATCTCTGAGCAGTTCCCCAAAACCATCGTTATTAACGTTACACTTGAAAACGCTTGTAATCTAAACACCTGCCTCAGACCATTCGTACTCGTAGAACAGCCACATCTCAGGGGTTAAAGCAAAACAAAATATCCTTACGTAGACCTCAGATTGATTGTCTTGTGCTAAATGAATCTCCCCTTTCACGTAAAAACAAGTCGTGACCGTCATGCTTTTAGGAAAAGAGGATCATTTTTGTAAATGTATTAAACTGCAAATTTGACCAATTCCAGTCAGGGTTCCCAGGGTGCTCCTGGGGAAACTTCTTGAGAAGCTCAGTTCTAAGAAGCTCAGTTCTGGTGACAAGAAAAAGGCAGTTCTACTCCAGAATGAATGAAAATACAATGATGCTGACACCATCTAAAATATCATTTACACCTCCATGAATGAGCCCAATAAGATATTGGTAAAGATTATGTTAAATGATTTTAACATATTGAACCATATAGCCTGTATGCATGGTCTATTATCAGATGTTAAATGATTTTAACATATTGAACCATATAGCCTATATGCATGGTCTATTATCAGATGTTAAATGATTTTAACATATTGAACCATATAGCCTGTATGCATGGTCTATTATCAGATGTTAAATGATTTTAACATATTGAACCATATAGCCTGTATGCATGGTCTATTATCAGATGGTAAATGATTTTAACATATTGAACCATATAGCCTGTATGCATAGCAGATGGTCTAACATATTATAGCCAGATGTTAAATGATTTTAACATATTGAACCATATAGCCTGTATGCATGGTCTAATATCAGATGTTAAATGATTTTAACATATTGAACCATATATCCTATATTCATGGGTCTATTATCAGATGGTAAATGATTTTAACATATTGAACCATATATCCTATATTCATGGTCTATTATCAGATGGTAAATGATTTTAACATATTGAACCATATATCCTGTATGCATGGTCTATTATCAGATGGTAAATGATTTTAACATATTGAACCATATAGCCTATATTCATGGTCTATTATCAGATGGTAAATGATTTTAACATATTGAACCATATATCCTATATTCATGGTCTATTATCAGATGTTAAATGATTTTAACATATTGAACCATATAGCCTGTATTCATGGTCTATTATCAGATGGTAAATGATTTTAACATATTGAACCATATAGCCTGTATGCATGGTCTATTATCAGATGTTAAATGATTTTAACATATTGAACCATATAGCCTGTATGCATGGTCTATTATCAGATGTTAAATGATTTTAACATATTGAACCATATAGCCTGTATGCATGGTCTATTATCAGATGTAACATAAATGATTTTAACATATTGAACCATATAGCCTGTATTCATGGTCTATTATCAGATGTTAAATGATTTTAACATATTGAACCATATATGAACCATATATCCTGTATTCATGGTCTAATATCAGAGATGTTAAATGATTTTAACATATTGAACCATATAGCCTGTATGCATGTATTATCATGGTCTATTATCAGATCTATTAAATAAATGATTTTAACATATTGAACCATATATCCTGTATTCATGGTCTATTATCAGATGGTAAATGATTTTAACATATTGAACCATATATCCTGTATTCATGGTCTATTATCAGATGTTATTAGCAATAAGCATTATCCCCTGTAGCCCAACGGATGCAGCATTAGGGGCTATAAATGAAGCATGGGGTTTGGCCATCTGCATTTACCCCATTGGACACAACTTCCTGATTTTATTATTATTTATTATTATATCCTATATTATTGGTCTATTATTATTTTAATTATTTATTATATATTTATATCTATTATTATTATAATTATTCACTCAGATTGTTGTTGGGGGGTTTCTATTACAAAGTTGCCCTTTTAAGATGCCGTTGCCCCTTTAAGAGCTCTGTTCTGAATGTGCCTAAACCATGCTTGATACTCCCGTTGTAACTGTATTTTTAAAAACAATGCATTAGCGCAATTGTAGGAGTATAGCAATAAACGTGTTATCAATGGAAAGCTTGGATCCCCATCTTTTTTTAACAAAGGTCAAAATGCTTTCAAAAGTGTTTTCCCCCCGTGATTGCATTAAGAGTTGTTGTCCGTTGACTGCTTGAATAAACGGCCCTACAAAGGCAAAGAGCATCAACTAGAAAACAGTCCAACTGAAGAGACAAAAAAGGCTTTAAAGTTTATTTTTTGCTGTTCAGCCAAATATGTCGTAGGTAGATAAGTGTAAATGCACTGATGTATCATCTTATTATGACCACTGATCTGACCTATGACCCTAAAATGCTGATACTGCACTCTGCCTTTGTATGACCATTAAACAGCTGTATGGGTCATGCAAAAGCAAAGCGCAGTATCTAAAAAAATCTATATGTGTTTATCCAGCTTTCTTGTTGTTTTTAATGGTGTTATGTAGTTGTGTTTTCATGTTTTGAATGTTGTATTGTAGCAACCCTCAAGCTGTTTTTATCCATAAGGAACTATTTCATCACAGAGAATGTTTTAACTTACAGTGGGGAAAAAAAGTATTTAGTCAGCCACCATTGTGCAAGTTCTCCCACTTAAAAAGATGAGAGAGGCCTGTAATTTTCATCATAGTTACATGTCAACTATGACAGACAAAATGAGGAAAAAAAAATCCAGAAAATCACATTGTAGATTTTTTAATAATTTATTTGCAAATTATGGTGGAAAATAAGTATTTGGTAACCTTCTCAATACTTTGTTATATTTCTGTGTTGGCAATGACACTGTAAATGTTTTCTGTAAGTCTTCACTCTGTTTTCCACTCTGTTACCTGTATTAATGGCCATCCTCCATTTTGAACTCTAGAGCAGTGATAAAAGGGGCTGTCCACTGGGCAACACAGACTTTCAAACCCTCCTATGGCCGGATTTTCTTTTCAAAGGATTGAGAATCTGGAGACTGGTAGACCTTCTCCAGGACCTTGAAGATGCTTCTGCAATACGAAGCCACTCCTTGTTGAAATAAACGGTGGGAGGCATTGTCATGAAGAAATACCCAGACCACTTTAATCTTCAATGCGATTGCTGATGGAAGGATCTTTTCACTCAAAATCTCACGATACATGGCCCAAGAACATTCATTCTTTCCAGACACGGACGGTTTTAACCTGGTGAATTTGCAGAAGAACAGGACCAAAGTAACAAAGCCTACCCCCATTAACACACTAGGTATGGGACTCAAATCCTGCAGTGCAAGACAGTCCATTCTTAAGCCTCCAAACATGACGAGTTGCCTGTTTGAAAAAAGCTATACTTTGGTTTCATGACCATATGACATTTCCCAATGTCCTCTTCTGGATGAATCCAAATGCACTCTGGTAAAACTTCAGACGGGCCTCGTGTTTGTACTGGAAAAAGGGGGACACGTCTGACACTGCAGGATTTGAGTCCCTGGCGGCGTAGTGTGGTTACTGATGGTAGGCTTTGTTACTGTTGGTCCCAGCTCTCTGCAGGTCATTCACTAGACGTCCCCCCGTGTGGTTCTGGGATTTTATGCTCACCGTTCGTTGTGATTTTTTTGTGAAAACTGGGTGAGATCATCAGCAAGGGCATTGAAGATGAAACATGGCTGGGTCTTATCAGTGACAATTTTCCCAAAAACACCGCCTAATAATTTATCCCACAGTTGATTTCTTCAAAGGCCTGGAGCTGGCCTATTGCCAGATTCAAACCCCATAGAAAATCTTTGGTGGAGGTTCTAAAGTTGTTTTTGGCTCCAGCGACAGACAAATTTGGTCTTGGCCATAGTGGAGTTGGAGAGGAGAACTGCATGAGGAGGACAGGGCTCTATTATACCAGCAACAAGTGTGTGAAAACCCTTGTGAAGACTTACGAGAAACTCTGCCTTTGTTTGCCTCTTCAAATAAGAATTTACAGGTCTGTGAGCGCCCAGAAATCTTGCATGTTTTTAGGTGACCAAATACTTATTTTCCACCATAATTTGCAAATAAATTCATTAAAAATCCTACAATGTGATTTTCTGGATTTTTTTTCTCATTTTGTCTGTCATAGTTGACGTGTACCTATGATGAAAATTACAGGCCTCTCTCATCTTTTTAAGTGGGAGAACTTGCACAATTGGTGGCTGATTAAATACTTTTTTTCCCCAATGTTTATACTTATGTGACTTTGTATTAATATCAATGCTGTCCTTTTCTTTATGTTAGCGAGCGTTTCAATATTTTGTTTGCTATCTTTCTTACCATTATCTGGGTATTTGCATTTCAATGCGAGTTAAACCATAATGTTTCCGCGCGTGATTGTGCCGTGTTTATTCTGGTGATAACTGGATCACTGGCTGTCTCATGGAGTGTGTGAGGGTGAGTGTCATGGTCGGGATGGCCTGAACTCAGAGCCTGATAGAATACCAAGGAAAACCGTAGTAACTGCAGTAGAACATGGGGAACAAAGCCAGATGGCAGTAACCTCACTTACTGCTGTTTCCTTGGTTTTTACTGGGATTTTGTAGTTACAGCAAATTTGACCCTCCATTTTCTCTGAAACTGAAGATAATTGAACCAGGACACTTTGTCACAAGATATAACAGATACTACGAAGCCTGATTTAGGTCTGAACTCATCTTTGACCAAATGTGTAGCAGCAGTTTGCAATTGTACGGCAGAATAGCTGTGTACATAATCCTAATACCTCTTCACGGACTACATTTGAACACTTGAACAGTGTCTTCTGTTAGGGTGTGAACTGGTATGGTAAGATTACCTAGTGGGGCCAGTAACTGAAAGGTTGCTGGTACAAAATCCTGAGCCGTCAAGGTAAATATCTGTCTGTGCCCTTAAGCAAGGCACTTACACCTGATTTGCTCCAGGGGGCGCTGTACTACTGTGGCTGACCCTGTAAAACAACACATTTCACTGCATCTATCCGGTGTCTGTGACAATTTAACAATGCTGGTTATAAATCTTGTTGACATTCATCCAAGGACACCTTGACTTGCATTACACTCTCACTCCAGAAAAATATTCTCATGAAATCATATGATCTATAGTTAGAGAAAAGGATTCCTGTGAACGCGGCCTGCTACAAGCAGGAAACAAGTTATGGATGTGTGATCTATCTTGGCATCTTTTTGGGGTAACCACATTGGAACATTCCAACATTCATCTTTAAGGACATGAACTGGCAGAACAGGTTTCAGCAAAGTATGGAGTCATTGTTTTCAGGAAGGTGTCTCCATGGCGATAGGAGGGACAGGAGGCAGACTAAGGGCAAGGGCAGCCACCTGAACTACTGCCCTACAAAGGCAAAGAGCAGTCTACGCAAACAGTGAATCTGAGAAAAATGGCTTTAAAGTTGGTTGTTTTTTGTCCATGCATATCAACCATGACCACTGATCTGACCTATGACCCCTAAAATGCTGATACTGCACTCTGCCTTTGTATGACCTTAAACAGCTGTATGGGTAATGCAGAAGCAAAGTGCAGTATGTAGAAATCTAAATGTGTTTATCCAGCTTTCTTGTTGTTTTTCTGTTTGATGGAAACAGTTTGAGTGTTGTAACTATATTCCAACTGTATTTAATGGTGTTATGTAGTCGTGTTTTCATGTTTTCAATGTTGTATTGGAGTAGGCCTAACCCTCACCAATATTTCTGTTGATGGAGAGAGACACCAGACAAGACACAGAGACAGCAACAGAAGAATAGGATATGATGGAGAGAGACACCAGACAAGACACAGAGACAGCAACAGAAGAATAGGATATGATGGAGAGAGACACCAGACAAGACACAGAGACAGCAACAGAAGAATAGGATATGATGGAGAGAGACACCAGACAAGACACAGAGACAGCAACAGAAGAATAGGATATGATGATGGAGAGAGACACCAGACAAGACACAGAGACAGCAACAGAAGAATAGGATATGATGGAGAGAGACACCAGACAAGACACAGAGAGACAGCAACAGAAGATAGGATATGAGGAGAGAGAGACACCAGACAAGACACAGAGACAGCAACAGAAGAATATGATATGATGGAGAGAGACACCAGACAAGACACAGAGACAGCAACAGAAGAATATGATATGATGGAGAGAGACACCAGACAGAAGACACAGAGACAGCACAGCAAGAAGAATAGACAATGATGGAGACAGACACAGACAAGAACAGAGACAGCAACAGAAGAGGGGATATGATGAGAGAGAACACAGACAAGAGACAGAGAGAGCAACAGAAGAAATAGGATAGATGGAGAGAGACAGCAGAACAGGCCATACACAGAAGAAAACAGACAATGGAGACAGACACAAACAGGAACTGAGACAGCAACAGAAGACAAGACACAGACAGCAACACAGCAAGACACAGACAGCAGAGAGACAGCAACAGACAGGAGACAAGAGACAAGCAACAGAAGAGCAACAGACAAGAGACAGCAACAGAGAGGGGAGACAAGAGAGACAGCAACAGAAGAGGGCAGAGACAAGAGAGACAGCAACAGAAGAGGGCAGACAAGAGAGACAGCAACAGAAGAGGGGCAGACAAGAGACAGCAACAGAAGAGGGGAGACAAGAGAGACAGCAACAGAAGAGGGGAGACAAGAGAGACAGCAACAGAAGAGGGGAGACAGAGAGACAGCAACAGAAGAGGGGGAGACAAGAGAGACAGCAACAGAAGAGGGGAGACAAGAGAGACAGCAACAGAAGGGGGGAGACAAGAGAGACAGCAACAGAAGAGGGGAGACAAGAGAGACAGCAACAGAAGAGGGCAGACAAGGAGACAGCAACAGAAGAGGGCAGACAAGAGAGACAGCAACAGAAGAGGGGAGACAAGAGAGACAGCAACAGAAGAGGGCAGACAAGAGAGACAGCAACAGAAGACAGAGAAAGTAATGGAGAGAGGCAGAGGAGGGGAGATCATCAAGAGAGACTGTATCAGAAAAGCTGCTCTATAGATTCTAATTACAGCACAGGAGAGGGTTTCTAAGAGAGACACTTTTGCAGAAGCATTACAGACAAGAGAGACAGCAACAGAAGACAGAGAGAGTGCAGTATCAGCATTTTAGGGGCAGACATAGAGACAGATCAGTGGTTATGGTTGATAGCACGGACATTTGCGTAGACTGCTCTTTGGAGAGAGAAGAGAGACAGTAGTTCAGGTGGCAGACTTAGAGCCCTTTAGTCTGCCTCCTGTCCCTCCTAGACAATGGAGACACCTTCCTGAAAAACAATGACTCCATAGGATCATGATAAAGATTACAATGTTCCAGACAGCAACATAAAAAGATCTCCAAGACAAGAGAGACAGCTTCATCATTCAGGGTTACTATCAACAGAGAAATGTCAACATTTTGGTTTGTCCATACCTTGAGACAGCTGCTTGTAGAAGTAGCGTTTACAGGAATCGTTCTCAGCAACAGATAGAGTCACATGATTTCATGAGAGAGATTTTTCTGCAGTAGAGATTCTTAATGCAAGTGAAGGGTGTCCTTGGATCAACGTCAACAAGAGTTATAACCAGCATTGCAACATTAACTGTTGTAATTGCAATGAGATACATATGTTTTTATTGTCAGAGAGACCGGATAGAAGCAGTGAATGTGTTGAGTTACAGGGTCAGCCATAGTAGTAGAGCACCCATGAAGCAAATTAGTGTTAAGTGCCTTGACTTAAGACACATCAACAGATTTTCACATTGACGGCTAGACATTCAAACCAGCGACCTTTCAGTTACTGGCCCAACGTTCTAACCACTAGGCAATGTGAGAGACCATACCAGGTCCCGCCCTAAAGAAGACAATGTTTAAGTGTTCAAATGTAGTCCATGAAGAGGTATTAGGATTATGAGTGCACAGCTATTCTGCCGTACAATTGCAAACTGCTGCTAACATTTGGTCAAAGATGAGTTCAGACCTAAATCAGGCTTCATAGTATCTGTTATATCTTGTGACAAAGTGTCCTGGACAATTATCTTCAGACAGCAGAGAAAATGGATGGTCAAATTTGATGCAACTACAAAATCCCAGAAAAAACCAAGGAAACAGCAGTAAGTGAGGTTACTGCCATCTGGCTTTGTTCCACCATGTTCTACTGCAGTTACTAGTTTTTCCTTGGTATTCTATCAGACAGCTCTGAGTTCAGGCCAGACCCGACCATGACACTCACCCTCACACACAGACCATGAGACAGCCAGAAGAGGGGATCCAAGAGATCACCAGAAATAAACATGGCACAATTCCTTGGACAGCAACAGAATTTTGGTCATATATTCAGTCTTGTCCAAAAGGGGAGTTTAGTTGAGACAGAAGGTTGAGACAAGAGAGACAGACAGAAGAGAGACAGAGAGACAGCAAAGAAGAGGGAGACAAGAGAGACAGCAACAGAAGAGGGCAGACAAGAGAGACAGCAGCAACAGAAGAGGGGAGACAAGAGAGACAGCAACAGAAGAGGGCAGACAAGAGAGACAGCAACAGAAGAGGGGAGACAGAGAGACAGCAACAGAAGAGGGGAGACAAGAGAGACAGCAACAGAAGAGGGCAGACAAGAGAGACAGCAACAGAAGAGGGGAGACAAGAGAGACAGCAACAGAAGAGGGCAGACAAGAGAGACAGCAACAGAAGAGGGGAGACAAGAGAGACAGCAACAGAAGAGGGGAGACAAGAGAGACAGCAACAGAAGAGGGCAGACAAGAGAGACAGCAACAGAAGAGGGCAGACAAGAGAGACAGCAACAGAAGAGGGCAGACAAGAGAGACAGCAACAGAAGAGGGGAGACAAGAGAGACAGCAACAGAAGACAGAGAAAGTAATGGAGAGAGGCAGAGGAGGGGAGAGCAGACAGTAGACTGTATCACTTAAAGCTGCTCTATAGATTCTAATTACTGCACATTGAGTGGGGGGGGGGGGGATGTGTGTGTGTGTGTCTGTGAGTGTGTGTGTGTGGGGGGGGGGGGGGTGGGGGGGGGGGGGGGGGGGGGGGGGTGTGTGTGTGTGTGTGTGTGTGTGTGTGTGTGTGTGTGTCTGTGTGTGTGTGTGAGAGAGAGAGTAAATAATGGTAAAACAGCATTATAATGATAGTCATACAATGTCAAGTATTTCTTAAGTATAAACATTCTCCATGATGAAATAACCTTAGGCCTACTATAATACAACATTGAAAACATGAAAACACGACTACATAACACCATAATACAGTTGGAAGGTAGTAACAACTATCAAACAGTTTCCATCAAACAACAGATAAACAACAAGAAAGTTGGATCAACATATTTAGATTTCTTGATGCTGCACTTTGCCGTTGCATTACCCATATACTTGTTTAAGGTCATACAAAGGCAGAGTTCAGTATCAGCATTTTAGGGGTCATAGGTCAGATCAGTGGTTATGGTTGATATGCACGGACATTTGCGTAGACTGCTCTTTGCCTTTGTAGGGCAGTAGTTCAGGTGGCTGCCCTTGCCCTTTAGTCTGCCTCCTGTCCCTCCTATCGCCATGGAGACACCTTCCTGAAAACAATGACTCCATACTTCATGTCCTTAAAGATTAGAATGTTCCAATGTGGTTGGCCAAAAAGATGACAAGATAGATCACACATTCATCATTCAGGGTTACTATCAAACAGAAATGTCACATTTCTGGTTTGTCCATACCTTGTTTCCTGCTTGTAGCAGTGTGCGTTTACAGGAATCGTTCTCTCTAACTATAAGTCACATGATTTCATGAGAATATTTTTTCTGCAGTAAGAGGGTAATGCAAGTGAAGGTGTCCCTTGGATCAACGTCAACAAGAGTTATAACCAGCATTGTTAAATTAACTGTTGGAATTGCAAAAAAATATATATGTTTTTATTGTCAGATACACCAGATAGGTGCAGTTTTACAGGGTCAGTCATAGTAGTACAGCACCCATGAAGCAAGTTAGTGTTAAGTGCCTTGCTTAAGGGCACATCAACAGATTTTCACATTGACGGCTCGGGTATTCGAACCAGCGACCTTTAAGTTACTGGCCCAACGTTCTAACCACTAGGCAATGTGACCATACCATACCAGGTCCCGCCCTAAAAGAAGACAATGTTTAAGTGTTCAAATGTAGTCCATGAAGAGGTATTAGGATTATGTGCACAGCTATTCTGCCGTACAATTGCAAACTGCTGCTACACATTTGGTCAAAGATGAGTTCAGACCTAAATCAGGCTTCATAGTATCTGTTATATCTTGTGACAAAGTGTCCTGGTTCAATTATCTTCAGTTTCAGAGAAAATGGAGGGTCAAATTTGATGCAACTACAAAATCCCAGTAAAAACCAAGGAAACAGCAGTAAGTGAGGTTACTGCCATCTGGCTTTGTTCCACCATGTTCTACTGCAGTTACTACGGTTTTCCTTGGTATTCTATCAGGCTCTGAGTTCAGGCCATCCCGACCATGACACTCACCCTCACACACTCCATGAGACAGCAGTGGTCCAGTTATCACCAGAATAAACACATGGCACAATCAACCGCGGAAAAATGGTTTGGATCGCATTTTTGTCAAATACAAAACAGTAATGGCAGAACAAAAGATAGCAATCACAAAAATAGAGACCCACACCAAGTAATGCCTGAATGCAACACAATGTGGGTCGTAATTTGTGGATGCCCACTATTGAACTTTGGATATCCCCTAGTTAGGGACCATCAGTAAATTACACCATGTACATGGGACAACATGTTACAATTCCAATAGCTCCAAATTTAGATTACAAAACTAAAGAGAGACATCAGACAAGACACAGAGAGACAGCAACAGAAGAATATGATATGATGGAGAGATTAGACACCAGACAAGACACAGAGACAGCAACAGAAGAATAGGATATGATGGAGAGAGACACCAGACAAGACACAGAGACAGCAACAGAAGAATAGGATATGATGGAGAGAGGACACCAGACAAAGACACAGAGACAGCAACAGAAGAATAGGATATGATGGAGAGAGACACCAGACAAGACACAGAGAACAGCAACAGAAGAATAGGATGATGGAGAGAGACACCAGACAAGACGCAGAGACAGCAACAGAAGAATAGGATATGATGGAGAGAGACACCAGACAAGACACAGAGACAGCAACAGAAGAATAGGATATGATGGAGAGAGACACCAGACAAGACACAGAGACAGCAAACAGAAGAAATAGGATATGATGGAGAGAGACACCAGACAAGACACAGAGACAGCAACAGAAGAATAGGATATGATGGAGAGAGACACCAGACAAGACACAGAGACAGCACAGAAGAACAGGATATGATGGAGAGAGACACCAGAAAAAGACACAGAGACAGCAACAGAAGAATAGGATATGATGGAGAGAGACACCAGACAAGATGAAAGACATCAATAGACGACACAGAGAAAAGTGATGAGAGAGAGACAGAGGAGGGGAGAACACCACAGTAGACTATCACTTAAAAGCTGATATAGGGATTATTAATTACTGCACTGAGAGAGAGAGAGAGAGAGAGAGAGAGAGAGAGAGGAGAGAGTGAAGAGAGAGAGAGAGAGAGAGAGAGAGAGAGAGAGAGAGAGTACTGTGAGAGAGATCAGAGAGAGATGAGAGGGAGAGGTCAGAGAGATGAGAGAGAGATGAGAGAGGATGAGGAGAACTGCGTGAGAGATGAGAGAGCTGGAGAGGAGAGAGAGGAGACTCCTAGAGAGAGAGAGAGAGAGAGGAGAGAGAGAGAGAGAGAGAGCTGCTACTCCTGAGAGAGAGAGAGAGAGAGAGAGTGTGTGTTTAGGTACTGTGGGGTTATTTAATCAGTTTGGCTCATTGGACAGGTCAGAGTATATATTTGAAGGTCCTTGAGTGGTTTTTTGGCAATACACTGAGTGATGTTATTCATGGATTTAGCTGTTGAATGAAATTCCTTCCAGGACCCTCCTACTGGCTGTGGGCTAAGCCACCGATGTCTTCACATCCTAGCTGGGGAGAGAGGCTGCTACCCCTGGGGAGAGAGAGGAGCTACTACCCCTGGGGAGAGAGGAGCTGCTACCCCTGGGGAGAGAGGAGCTGTTACCCCTGGGGAGAGAGGAGCTGCTACCCCTGGGGGAGAGAGGAGCTGCTACCCCTGGGGAGAGAGAGAGCTGTTACCCCGGGGAGACAGGAGCTGCCTACCCCTGGGGAGAGGAGCTGCTACCCCTGGGGAGAGAGGAGCTGTATACCCTGGGGAGAGAGGAGCTGTTACCCCTGGGAGGAGAGGAGTTGATACCCCTGGGAGAGAGGAGCTGCTTACCCCTGGGGAGAGAGGATCTGCTACCCCTGGGGAGAGAGGAGCTGTTACACCTGGGAGAGAGAGGAGTTGCTACCCTGCTCGGGAGAGGAGCTGTTAACCCTGGGGGAGAGGAAGCTGGTGACAACTGGGAGAGAGAGCTGCCTACCCCTGGGAGAGAGATGCTAACCCTTGGGGAGAGAGATGCTACCCATGGGGGAGAGAGGAGCTGTTAACCCTGGGGAGCGAGAGAAGCTGTTTTACCACTGGAGAGACAGGAGCTGCTACCCCTGGGGAGAGAGGAAACTTGCTGATGTTTCGGCAATATGCCATGGCCGTCTCAGTCACCAGGTCTCAACCCAATTGAAGACAACCATCCAAACAAAAACACTAAATTATGGAATTTCGTGTGGAAGAATGATGTCACATCCCTCCAATAGAGTTCAAAACACTACTTATCTATTTATTATTTTTTTGGAAACCTTGACAATAAACATTTTAATGAACCAACAACACTTGATGTTTAGGGATGGCACACACATAGGAGACAGTTGCGTTTCCTTCTCAATATAGCACCTAGGAGATGCAGTGTTTCTCAACCTGTCATTTTACATAATGTTGCAAGGACACATACCCATCAAATGAATCCATAGACTTTTGTCCATATTACAGAAGGCTGTCATTTCACAAATTGTTCCTATATTGAAAGGACATAGGGGAAAATAAAGTCAAACATTTCAATACAAAAAAATAACAATCATAATAACAATCACCGCATTACTCAGTCTTAATGGTATTTTAACCCATATTAACCAGTTTAATCAAATTGTTTTCATTTGGAACACTAAATCAGAAGTTCCAGACACTTGTAGAATGTATGCCAAGGCACATTGTAAGAGCTATAAAAGAGACAGGGAGTGGGAGAGGAGAACAGGTTAGTACCTGATATGGAAATGAGCAGAACAAACTAAAGGAACTTTCCACCACCCGAATGATCATTCCAGACTCTACTTCTATTGAGAGACATATAAAAGGTAAGACGGACGATTGGTTATGATATTTGAGTTTGATGATATTTTTAGTGTATTATTTAGTTGATGATATATATTGTTATTAATTTAGTTATTGTATTATTATTTGTTTTAATATGTTGATGATATTGTTTTGTTGTGTTAATATAGTGATTTTTATTTTGGTTTTTTTTAATATAGTTTTTTTTTATTGTTTTGTGTATTAATATATTTTATTGAATTGTTATTCTTCATTTTTAGTTATGATTGGTATTTTAAAATATTGTTGATTTTTTTTTTTATTTTTTTTTTTTTTGATTTATGTATTGTTTTGTTTTTTGAAAAAAAATCCCGAAAAAAAAGCATTCAAAATTTTATAAATTGATTTGCATTTTAATGAGGGAAATAGTATTTGACCCCCTTCAATCAGAAAAATTTCTGGCTCCCCCGGTGTCTTTTATACAGGTAACGAGCTGAGATTAGAGCAAACCTTAAGGGAGGGGCCCTAATCTCAGCTTTTTTACCCTTATAAAAAAACCTGTCCACAGAAGCAATCAAAAACAATCAGATTTAACTCTCCACCATGGCCAAGACAAAGAGTCTCCAAGGGTGTCAGGGCAAGATTGTAGACCTAAAAAGTGGAATGGGGACAAGCCTCGCCAAGCAGCTGGTTTGGAAGGTGACAACAGTTTTTTCGATTATTCGCAAATGGAAGAAACACAAAATAACTGTCAAACTCCCTCGGCCTGGGGGCCCCTGCAAAATCTCCCTCGTGGAGTTGCAATGATCATGAGAACGAGAGGAAACGCCCAGAATACACGGGAGGATTTTTTCAATGATTCAAGGCAGCTGGGACCAAGTCACCCCAAGAAAAAAAATTGGAACACACACGCAGTGAAGGATTAAATCTGCAGCGCCCGCAAAGGTCCCCGCTCAAGAAAGCACTATACAGGCCCGTCTGAAGTTGGCCCAATGAACATCTGAATGATTCAAGGAAACTGGGTGAAAGTGTTGTGGACAGATGAACCAAAACGACTCTTTGGCATCAACTCAAACCCCTGTGTTTGGAAGGGGGAGGGAAAGTGCCTATGACCCCCAAAAACACCATCCCACCGTC
>CM072257.1:2260067-2298772 GCA_036851935.1 Coregonus suidteri | reverse complement strand
CAATTTAGTTTTTTGTTCTTCCTCCTCCTTGTACCCCTATTTTTTACAGTACTGTACCCTGCATCTCACAAACTTGTCCCTTTGTCTCTGTGAAACTGTAATTCTTGTTCTTTGTTGATATGAACCTGCAACCAGTCCAAATCTATTGAGCAGTCAGGTACTGTTAACAAATGGGAAAGCACAATGTTCAGGGCCATACAATGTGGTCCATTGTCCAGTATACAGCCTACAATGCACTGTACTACAGTATACAATTACTAAAAGGGACACAAATCAAGGAGTAAACATGTGATCAATGTGCTTCTTCTTGTCTTTGGGCTGGGTCAGGCCAGAGCACTTCGTCCACATCACAAGCAATATTGTCCCTCCTGAGGCAACGTGGGAAGAAGCCTCTTGTGTGCCGTATCCAGCCCTGCATGATTCCTCACCTGTATCACCACAGGCTAAATCCATGGCTTGCAGCAGATTTACTCTGGTGTAGGGTTGTCTATCATACACTTTCCATCTCCAAGAGGAGACAAACTCCTCAATCGGATTCAGGAAAGGCGAGTATGGAGGGAGGTACAAGTTCATAAACTGCCCGTTGATGTTTAAACCCTTCCCTTACCTGAGCAGCTGGGTGGAAACTGACGTTGTCATTGTCCCACACTATCACATAGGTGGGAATGGGATTCTCATTTAGCTCTTGACCCTGCTGCTCTTGAACCTGCTGCTCAAATAAAATATATCTTAGATTGGCAATAGATCTTAGAAGGTGCCGGGTGTTATACGGCCCGAGTGTAACATGGTGATGTAGAAACGCCATGGTTGCCGATAGCAACACCAGATTGTGAAATCGCCACCTCGTTGACCAGGGACTTCAACAACGGCCCGCTGTCCAATTGTTATGATTTAACTGGATAGAACCCAAATGCAGACAAGTACACCAAGCCAGAGAAGTTTTAACAAGTTTATTATAATGTTCAATAGTCCAGGTTTCCAATAAATGGGGAAGAGCAAGTCCAGGTTACAGGGAGGGTAACAGATCCCAGGTCAGGGCAGGGGTGGTACCGTAATGTCCTAGTGTCCGTGGTGAGTCCAAAGGAGAGGTCCGATAGTGGAGAGCAGGATGGTGGTGGCAGGAGTGAAGCGGAGGCAGGAGTCAGGTTCCAATATATGGTTGTCTTGACTATGATTCTGACGATGAGTGGCAAGTTTGACCGGGTCTTAAAGGGCTGAGGTGATTATGGTGAATGAGCTGCAGCTGGAACCCTGACTCCCCGCACACCAGACTTCACTCCTGCAATCAAGGACAAACAGAGGGGTCGGGGAAGAGCAGAGAGAGAGCTACCTAGCAGCAGTAGGCCTAACAGTACCCCCCCCTCTACGGACGCCACCCTGGCGGCCGACAGGGTTTTATCGGGATGTAACCGATGAAATTCACGGACCAGTAGCAGGATCCACAATGAAGCTCCAGGGCACCCAGGAACGTTCCTCAGGACCATAACCCTCCCAATCCACCAGGTAATGGAAACCACGACCCCGGCTGGCGAACATCCAGAAGTCGCCGGACAGTGTAGACAGGACCCCCACCCACGATCCTGGGCGGAGGAGGCGTCGGGGACGAGAGGGCGGGCACAGAGGGCTGACAGACACAGGCTTGATCTGGGATACATGAAAAGTGGAAATGAACCCGTAGGGAGGCAGGAAGCTGTAGCTTAACCGCGCAGGGGTTAACAATAGACAGTATCTTGAACGGTCCTATAAAAACGCGGCGCCATCTTCTTAGATTCTACTTTCAATGGAAGATCACGTGACTTAAGCCATACCTCTTGACCAGGAGAGTAACCGGGAGCCTGGGACCGGTGACGGTTGGCTTGCCTCTGCATGTACGACGAAGCTCGGGACAGAGCTACCCTGGCCTTCCTCCAGACCTTGAAGCAGCGGCGCATGTGGGACTGCACCGAGGGTACCGCCAGTTCCCTCTCTTGAGAAGGGAAGGGGGAGGTTGATAACCCAGAGCACACAGAAAGGGAGACAAACCAGAGGGAAGCGTTAGTCAAGGTGTTATGAGCATATTCCACCCAGGGGAGCATGGAGCTCCAAGACCCAGGGTTAGACCCTGTGACACAGCGGAGAGCGGTCTCCATCTCCTGGTTCGCTCTCTCCGGCTTGCCCGTTGGTCTGGGGTGATATCCAGAGGACAGGCTGGATGTGATGCCCAAAGCTTTACAGAAAGCTTTCCATACCTGGGAGACAAACTGGGATCCCTGTCGGAGACAATATCAGTGGGCAGACCATGAGAGCGGAACACATGTTCAACCAAAATATCAGCCGTCCTCTCTGATCAGTGGCAGTGGCAGTTTAGGTAGGGCCAAAAAATGAGCAAACTTAGAAAAACGATCAATCACAGTAAAGAATGACAGTCTTTCCAGACGAGGGGGGAAGTCCAGTGACAAAATCCAAAGCAATGTGGGACCAGGGCCGGCTGGGTATTGGCAGAGGTCGTAGATGACCAGCGCTGGCCCTGGGTGGAGTTCTTACTATCGTGCACAGACCGTACAAGCAGCAATGAAGGCTCGAGTGGTCCGCCTCCATCCTGGGCCACCAGAACTTCCGTCGCACAAAGTCAAGTGGTCCGAGTAAACTCCAGGGTGACAGGTAAGAGGGTGAGACGAGTGAGCCCACTGAAGTACCTGGGAGCGAACAGACTCAGGGACAAACAACCGGTTAGAGGACCGCCTCCAGGGTCAGCTTGATGATGTTGAGCCTGTCTAACAATCCCTTCGATGTCACATGTAATGGCTGCAATACTGCAGGTAGGAGGCAAGATGGGTTCATCAGGGTTACTACCAGTATCAACAGCAGAATGAACACGAGACCAGGGCGTCAGGGCTTGACGTTGCGTGACCCAGGACGGTAAGACAGAGAAAAATTGAATCTCCCAAAAAATAGTGCCCACCTGGCTTGACGGGGATTGAGCTGCTTAGCTGAATGGATGTATGCCAGATTCTTGTGATCCGTCCAAACGATGAAGGGTTGTTCCCGCCCCCTCCAACCAATGCCCCGCCACTCCTCGAGAGCCAGCTTAACGGCGAGCAGTTCACGATTGCCAACATCATAATTCCTCTCTGCCTGAGAAAGCTTCCGTGAAAGAAAAGCACAGGGATGCAGTTTGTTATCTTCAGGAAAACGTTGTGACAAAACCGCACCTACCCCAGTGTCGGATGCTCCACCTCCACGACAAACTGGCGGTCTGGTCCGGCTTGCATCAAAATGGGAGCCGAGGCAAGCGATGTTTCAGTTCTTCGAACGCTGATTCGGCCCCTTCATTCCAAGCGAACGGTAGTGAGATGGAGGTGAGAGCGGTGAGTGGTGCCGCAATGCGGCTGTAGTCCTTGATGAACCTCCTGTAGAAGTTCGCAAACCCCAGGAATCGTTGAAGTTGTTTGCGGATGGAGGGGGCTGGCCAGTCCGTGACTGCAGAGATCTTAGCTGGTCCATCCGCAACTCCCCCTGAGCGATAATGTAACCCCAAAAAAGAGGTCTCAGGACACATGACATGAAATTCACATTTCTCCATCTCACAAACAGTTTGTTCTCCAACAACCTTTGCAACACCTGGCGCACATGTAGTTCATGTTCCTGGGAGACTCTGAGAAAATCAGGATATCATCCAGATAGACAAAAACAAACGATTCAACATGTCCCGAAGGACATCATTCACGAGTGCCTGAAAAACAGCAGGGGCATTAGACAAACCAAAAGGCATGACCAGATACTCAAAATGTCCCAAGGGTGGTGTTGAAGGCAGTCTTCCATTCATCACCTTTACGAATGCGCACCAGGTGATATGCATTTCGTAGATCCCAGTTTCGTAAAGATGGTAGCACCATGAAGGAGGGGAAAAGCATAATTAATCAAGGCAGAGAATACTTGTTCTTAATGGTGATGTTGTTAAGTCCCGGTAATCAATACAGGGTCTGAGGGTCTTATCCTTTTTAGCAACAAAAAAAGAATCCCGCTCCCTACCGGTGACGAGGAAGGACGAATAATACCTGCCCCCAAGGAGTCCCCGAATGTAGTTCTCCATAGCCTCCGTCTCCGGGGCGGAGAGATTGTACAGGCGACTGCTGGGGAGCGGGGCTCCTGGCTGGAGGTCAATGGCGCAGTCGTAAAGGCCGGTGAGGAGGAAGGGAAGTAGCTCTGTGTTTGCAGAAAACGGATGCCAGGTCATGATACACGTCAGGGACAGCAGAAAGATCCATGGACTCCAGTGGAGGTTGAGGCACAGTACGGCAGGAGTCTGAGCGAGAACACAAGCAATTCACATGACAAAATGTGCTCCATGAAACAATTCTACCTGTCACCCAATCAATGTGTGGATTGTGTCTTATGAGCCAGGGGATACAAGGACCAGGGGGGTCTGTGGGGCAGTCGATAATATGGAATTGAATGTTCTCCTGATGATTTTCCCGACACACTCTAAGACAAACAGGAACAGTCTGATGGGTAATACGGGTCAACAATTGTCCATTTAGACCAGGGTTCTTCAATTCCGGTTCCTGGAGGGCCGAAACACTTCTGTTTTTTATTTCTACCTGGTAGTTAATTGCACTCACCTGGTATCCCAGGTCTGAATTAGCCCCTGATTAGAAGGAGAGGATGAAAAAACAGAGGTGTTTCGGCCCTCCAGGACCGGAATTGAAGAACCCTGATTTAGACCCTTAGCTGCAGCGGACAGTCCATAGGAACAGTCTCCAAATCCATTTGTTGAGCCCACTCTCTATCCAAAAAAGCTTTCGTCGGCACCAGAGTCAACCAGCGCAGCGCACTAACAGAGAAATTCTGGGACTGCCCACTGGAGGGATGCCTGGAGCAGAATGCGGGGAGAAGAGGAAGAATCCGCTGCTCGGCTCACCAAAACTTCTCCCATTAATGATGAGCCGGCCCTTTTCCCGGACGAAACTGGCAGGAAGGAACGAAAATGACCAGCCTCTCCACAATACAGGCAGACCCGAGCCTGAATACGACGTGCACGCTCCTCTGAGGACAACCGTGCACGACCCACCTCCATGGCTTCGGGTTCAGTGCTCCTCGTATCGACTCGGGAAAGACCCGGCTTTCTCCGTCGGGAAGATGCGGGGAAGAGTTTGACGACAGACAGGTGCTTGGAACTAACACTCCTCTCCCGGCGGCGCTCCCGAATCCGATTATCCAACCTGATGGTGAGTGAAATAAGATTATCCAGCGTAGGCGATTCATCATATGAACACCAATTCATCTTTTAAAGTCTCAGACAAAGCATTGATGAACACTCCTTGTAATGCCTCGTCATTCCAACCACTCACTGCCGCTAAAAGTCCGAAACTCCACTGCCATCTCCGCCACACTGCGAGCCCCCTGCTGAAGAGAAAACAACCGTTTCGCAGCCTCCTTGCCTCGTACGGGGTGGTCAAAAACCTTTCCTCATCTCAGTGGTGAAGGCAACGTAAGCGTGTGCAAATGTCCGACTGACTCTCCCAGACCGCGGATCCCCAGGCACGAGCGGAACCGCTAGTAGAGTTGATAAGGTAGGCAATACGGGCTCTTTCTGAGGCGTAGGTGAGGGGCTGTTGTTCAAACACTAACGAGCATTGAGTCAAAAAATCGCCACAGGTTCCCATGTTCCCGTCATAGCGCTCTTGGAGCAGGAACAAAGGGCTCTCTGATCTGGGCTGAAGGGGTAGTAAGGGGGCAGACAGACACTTGATTGGTGAGTAATTGAACCTGATTAAGCAGCACCTGACTGTCCTCAGCAATCGTCTTAAACAGGGTATCATGTTGGCCAAGTAAAATGCCCTGATTGGCTATGGCAGTCCAAATTTGAGTGCACTCTGGTGTGGTATCGAGCTACTGTCTGCTGGGTTCATATTGGTCAGATCATACTGTTATGATTTAACTGGATAGAACCCAAATGCAGACAAGTACACCAAGCCAGAGAAGTTTTAAAACAGGTTTATTATAATGTTCAATAGTCCAGGTTTCCAATAAATGGGGAAGAGCAAGTCCAGGTTACAGGAGGGTAACAGATCCAGGTCAGGGCAGGGGTGGTACCGTAATGTCCTATTGTCCGTGGTGAGTCCAAAGGAGAGGTCCGATAGTGGAGAGCAGGATGGTGGTGGCAGGAGTGAAGCGGGAGGCAGGAGTCAGGTTCCAAATATATGGTTGTCTTGACTATGATCTGACGATGAGTGGCAAGTTGACCGGGTCTTAAAGGGCTGAGGTGATTATGGTGAATGAGCTGCAGCTGGAACCCTGACTCCCGCCACACCAGACTTCACTCCTGCAATCAAGGACAAACAGAGGGAGGGGAAGAGCAGAGAGAGAGCTACCTAGCAGTGGCAGTAGGTCCTAACACACCAATCATGTTTCGGGCCTCTCCCTTCTCCTCTTTGTTAGATTGAAGCCTTGATTCATCGACAAAGATGAACTCATGGGGTCTGTCCAAGGATTCCAAGTCAAATATTGTCTGTTTAGAAATACAATATACTGTATGTAGGATTTTGTAAGTGGTCCAGAGACAGTGCTCTACTGTAGAGTACAATTAGGCCTACTGTATGCACTTCTGATTCACATTACATTGTATGTACTGAAGAGTAATGTCATTCACATAGTATGTGTTAGTACTGTAGACAATCTGGATTACAGTAAATGTTTCTGAATGTACACTTACTTGCACATACTGAGCTCGCAGTTCTTTCACCCTTGGTGAGTTGCGCTCAAAAGGTACTCTGTATACTTGTTTCATTCGCATCCTGTTATGATGGAGGACACGGTCAATTGTGGAAATGCTCACACTGTTCGATTCCCTGGAAGTGTGTGTTGTCTTGTATCACTCGTTCCTGGATTTCTCTGAGTCGTATTGCATTATCTTGAAGGACCATGCCAACTATAACGGCCTCTTGCTCCACAGTGAACATAGCTGTCCTTCCACCTGCATGTGGCAGCCTTGCAATTCTACAAAAAGTAGTTGTGCAGTTAAAAAACATATTCATGCAGTACAATACATACAGTGATTCACTTTACAAACGTCTATTGAAACAGCTGCATATAGTGTAGTACAGTAAATTTGCAGTAGTACACTGTACCTGTTCTCTTCTCTGAATGTCCTTACTATGGTGGACACAGAAAATCGGCTCAAATTGGGTTGCACTCTAAGTCCTGCTTTCCTCATTGTCAGTCCATGGGACAAGAAACATGGTCTATGACTGTTGCTCGAATTTCATCAGATATTTCCACTCTTTGTCTTCCTCTTCCTCTTCGTCCTCCTCTTCCTCTTTCTTGCCCTCCTCCTCCTCCTCTTCCTCCTCGTCGCCCACCTGGCATACGCACTCGTCCTCGTCCTCTCACATTGTTTCTTCTATCCATTCTCAGACTTTTCTCCTTCCCACCTTCAACAACCTGTTTTGCTCTCTGAACTGCCTTATATTGGTTGTGTCGCATCATTTGAAACAGGTTAAATCCATTTTGAGTGGTTGTGTTCAATCAATGACATGTGTTCTCTATTTGTGTTTGATTGTTGCCTCTTGTGTTTTTACCAGTATGGATGACATGTGCATTAGAGTGCAGAATGTGTTTTGAGAAAATGAGAACGTGTTTAGAGTTTTGCTGAAAAGTCTAAGTGAGATCCGTATATTACCATGTACATAATTAGCTAAATGAGTCCAGGAGTCCAACTGAGAACTTTGTTCAGCAAATGGGTTTTAGTGTTTTAGCAATTTGCCCTTTTATAAACGCATTTCATGCAATTCCACGTCATTTTACTTGACTGTAGACTCTGGCATAATCTTTATTAATGCCGTGTTCAAAACAACTGGAAACTCTGAGCTGGGAAATCTCAGACTTCCGACTTTAATGAGTTCAAGACAACTGGGAAATGGGGAAAAAACGGGCTCCGACTGGAAACATTTGTTTTAAACGGTCATCCAACTGGGAATTCTGGCCTCTTTCTAGAGCTCCGACTGGAAACATTTCTTTTTAAACGGTCATCCTACTGGGAATTCTGGCCTCTTTCTAGAGCTCCGACTGGAAACATTTGTTTTAAACGGTCATCCTACTGGGAATTCTGGCCTCTTTCTAGAGCTCCGACTGGAAACATTTGTTTTAAAACGGTCATCCTACTGGAATTCTGGCCTCTTTCTAGAGCTCTGACTTTTCTGATTTGAAGACCACTGATGTCATGATTCTACCTCATTTTTTCCCGAGTGTTCCCATTTTGTCTTGAAAGCGCAATACCGCACAAATGATCGAAATGACAGGCTATTTTGACACTGAAAAACTGAGATCTGAGATCAATGAAAACGAACTTGAATCCATCAATAGCCTATGCCTGGGTGTGTGGAGACATATTGTATGCTACAATATGAGGAGGAAATTATAGTCCTAAAAATGTTTTAAAGTTCCTCTTACAGATTTGCCGCACATTCCCGACAGTATGCCTTGTTATTGTGCTACACTCCATTTACATTTTAGTCATTTAGCAGACGCTCTTATCCAGAGCGACTTACAGTTAGTGAGTGCATACATTTTCATACTGGCCACCCGTTGGAATCGAACCCACAACCCTGGCGTTATAAACACCATGCTCTACCAACTGAGCTACACGGGGCCTAGGTTATTTTTAAAATAAGCTATTTATCCTCTGTGACTACATTTTAGGCTTTCTCATTGTGTAGTTTGGCTATTTTGAATTTATTTCATTTATTTCTGAACAGACAGCAGTAATTCTATAAACTTTGTAAAATGTATTTCAATTGATCAGGCGTGCTGCAGCTCCTCCAGAACCCTTTGCGCGCGGCTCTATAAATGATGTGCAATGCTGGAGAGATGAGAGTTGGAGGCTCATGTCTGTCAGAGCAGAGAGAGTTCTGGGAGAGATTATTCGAATTTTTACATTGCTAAAAAGTGACAATTATCTTTCATGCCAGGAGAGGTACCGGATCCGGCCAAATAGGTTCCTGAACGAAACAGTCCCAAAACGGAGAGGTGCCGGATCCTGTTCCCGGCAGGATCCGGATCAAATTAAGCACTGATAATACACTATAACCATCATATCGAAGTAAACTTGGAGTCACGCGATATGTTGCGTGGTCCTCCCACTACGACTCGGGAAAGCATGCAGTTTATTAGGCTACAGATGAAATAAGTTGTGATGAACACAGGTTGGTGAAAGTGCTAGGTGACGAGCTTTTTGCTCCTTTCCAATAAATATTAGGGTCTTTATTCAGCTAACATGATGATCGATGCTTAGCTGCCATTTGTGAAATACAAATAATATCGATATAGCCATACCCACACTGTATCTGTGAGTTGTTGGCATGTGTCATGGCCAGAGTGGGCACATTTGCTATATAATGCAACAGCTTTAGTGACAAAACCATCAGTAGAGTTGAAGATGCGATGGGAACCCATTTAACTTGTGTTTTTCATGTGGTACATGGAATTTAACCACAAAAGTAATTACGTTATCATGTACAGTCTTTTATCCACAAAAAATCAGTTTGAGGGAAAATGCGCATATTGTTTTATGCAGATTTTAGAATATTCGCATGGAAACCTTTCGAATATTGGATGAAAACCGATCTATTGACCAGATACTCCATTGGCCGCTCTAACAATGAAAATAATTGTTAGTCGAGAGGAAGCAAGATCAACAGAACCGAAAACCAGAAAAAAATGTTTTCAAGGAACAGCAACAGAACCGAGAACGAAAGTGATCGATACTGTTCCAGAACAGAACTGTTATTTTAAAAACAACTGGTTAAAAAGTGTTATTTTACGAGTCCCAACAAAAAAAACGCTATAAAGTGCTTATGCAAAGCCCTCACTCTGTCACTCCAACTTATTCCAGTGTCTGCCTGCCAGCTGAAAGTCTTTACCAGTGGGTGTGTTTAGCTGTAGCTCAATTGGTAGAGCATGTCGCTTGTAACGCCAGGGTAGTGGGTTCGATCCCCGGGACCACCCATATGTAAAAATGTATGCGCACATGACTGTAAGTGGCTTTGGATAAAAGTGTCTGCTAAATGGCATATTATTATTATTTAGGCTACCTGCCCCTCCCCTCTCTGAAGCAGAGGCTGCTGTGGCTGATGTTACAAGCTTAATACAGAAGATAGATGTTTTATTTGCTAGAGAAGAGAATGGTGTGTGTCAGGAAGAGTGGGGTGTGCCGGACACAACAAAAGTTTCAGATGCTTTTAGTGTCTCCGGCACTCTAGTCCACAAGACGTTCAGGCAGGAGGGGGGTTAACTGGCGCTCTAGTCCACAAGACGTTTTTAGGCAGGAGGGGGGTTAAAGATGGCGGCCACCTGTAGTCTCTTGGGGGCGTGGGCCTCACTGGCAGAGTCCAGAACTCTCCTGAGGAGTCAGTGGAAGGAAAGCGAAACCACAGTTTAAGTGGGAGAGTCGGGCCTGCTGTGGCTGTCTTCCTAACTGCTCCACCTGAGTGAGGTCCAGCCTGCACTCTTGTACCAGTCATTTGATTAGGGAATGTCTTTGCAGGTGTGTTGATTAGTAATCCTGCACAGGTGTGTGGTGTGGTGAGCAGAGCAGAGCTACACAACAATATCCCACAATGACAAAGTGAAAACAAGTTTTTTTGAAATGTTTGCAAATGTATTTGAAAAAGAAATACAGAAATATCAAATGTAGATACGTATTCACACCCCCTTAGTCGACGATACACAGCTGTCAAGTTGGTTGTGGTTTTGGTCTAGACAGCCATTTTCCAGGTCTTGACATAGATTTTCAATAGATTTTAAGCCACTCAGGAACATTCAATGTCGTCTTGGTAAGCACTGTGTGTGTATGTATTTTGCCTTGTATTTTAGGTTATTGTCCTGCTGAAAAGTGAATTTGTCTCTCAGTGTCTGTTGGAAAGCAGTCTGAAGCAGGTTTTTCCTCTAGGAATTTACCTGTGCTTAGCTCTATTTCCGTTTCTTTTTATCCCCCCAAAACTTCCCTAGTCCTCGTCGATGACAAGCAGACCCATAACATGATGCAGCCACCACCAAGAAAACAGTGGGCACTCAGTGATGTGTTGTGTTGGGATTTGCCCCAAACATAACACTTTTTTTTTCAGGACATAAAGTGAATTTTCTTTGCCACATTTTTTAGCAGTTTTACTTTAGTGCTTTATTGCAAACAGGATGCATGTTTTTGTAATATTTGTGTCCCGTGTGGCTCAGTTGGTAGAGCAAGGTGCTTGCAACGCCAGGGTGTTGTGGGTTTGATTCCCACGGGGGACCATAGCTACCTGCTAAATGACTGAAATGCGAATGTATTCTGTGACAGGCTTCTTTTTTTCACTCTGTCAATTAGGTTAGTGTTATGGAGTAACTACAATGTTGTTGATCTATCCTCAGTTTTCTCTTATCACAGCCATTCAACTCTCTAACTGTTTTAAAGTTACCATGGGGCCTCATGGTGAAATCCCTGAGCGGTTTTTCCTTCCTCACCGGCCTCTGCAACTGTGTTAAGAAGGACGACCTGTATCTTTGTAGTGACACACCATCCAAAGTGTAATTAATAACTTCACCATGCTCAAAGAAATTATGTTTCTGCTTTTTATTTTATTTTTACACATCTACTAATAGGGGTGCCCTTCTTTGCGAGGCTTTGGAAAACCTTCCCTGGTCTTTTGTGGTTGAATTTTGTGTTTGAAATTCACTGCTCGAACTGAGGGACCTTACAGATAATTTTATATGTGTGTATACAGAGATGAGGTTGTCATTCAGAAATCCTGTTAAACACTATTATTGCACACAGGTGAGTCCATGGAACTTATTATGTGTCTTGTTAAGGACAGTTTTACTCCTGAACTTATTTAGGCTTGCCATAACAAAGGGGTTGAATACTTGTTGACTCAAGACAATTCAGCTTTTTCGTTTTAAATTAATTTCTAAAACATTATTCCACTTTTTGACATTATGGAGTATTGTGTGTAGGCCAGGACACACAAATCTCAATTTAATCAATTTTAAAATCAGGCTGTGTAACAACAAAATGTGGAAAAATTCAAGGGGTGTGAATACTTTCTGAAGGCACTGTATTATAGACCGTTCAGACTTCAGTAGGGGGACGTTGTTGGGCATCACCTTTTAACATACGCATCAGATTCATCTACTGGGTTGTTATCAAATCTAAATAAATACCATCAAAAAAATATATATTGGCTTGATTGAATGCAGTCATGTCTTAAGAATATATTTTTTGTTACTTATTTTGAATAGTTGTATATTTAGAAGTACATAAAATGCATGTAAGGATATGTTTTATATTATAACCAATCAGCGTTCAGGATTAGACGTTATATAATATTCTACAAAGGCCTACTGAAACATGTAGCATATTTTCGTTTCCCATACAATAAAAACATGACAATGTAATACATTTGATAAATAGTATTTATAGATGTGATTAGTAATAGAGTTATAGTAAGTAATACAGTCCAGTAACAGCTTCTTTTTACAAGTAAAACGTAAAAGAGAATTATATCAACCCGCAAGGCTCACGGTCATATTATTTGCTGTAAACATGAGGGCCAAAGCTTGATAAATAGTGCAGAAACAATTGTAAAGGATGAATTACATAAATAAATATCGGTGAAAAGATATATGAAAACAAGAGTCATTTATTGATTGTATGGGACCCTGTATTGTGGCCTTAACCGTGTTTTAACTCATGAATCAATCTCATGAATAATGCTTTCAGTTCGGCTGGCGCTGACTCTGCTAGCCAAACCAACGAGTGTTTCTAGTTATACTCCCTTAAAGACCTTAAAAGACCTTCGCTTGAAAAATTTGAAAAGAGCGGCAATAGTACTGTTTGTCCATTTTGAGACGCCGTAAGCCAGTATACACTTCCTCAAAATAGTCTGAATTAATTACGATAACTCAAGAAATCTTGGGAGCCCCCCCCATGTTAACCAAATCTTGCTCAGGGCCCCCAAAAGGCAAGAGCCGGCCCTGCTTTGGCTGCCTCCTCTGTCTCAGGTAGGCCTGTTCTGGTTCTTCTTCCTCCTCTGTCTTAGGTAGGCCTGTTCTGGTTCTTCCTCCTCTGTCTCAGGTTTAGGCCTGTTCTGGTTCTTCTTCCTCCTCTGTCTCAGGTAGGCCTGTTCTGGTTCTTCCTCCTCTGTCTCAGGTAGGCCTGTTCTGGTTCTTCTTCCTCCTCTGTCTCAGGTAGGCTGTTCTGGTTCTTCTTCCTCCTCTGTCTCAGGTAGGCCTGTTCTGGTTCTTCTTCCTCCTCTGTCTCAGGTAGGCCTGTTCTGGTTCTTCTTCCTCCTCTGTCTCAGGTAGGCCTGTTCTGGTTCTTCTTCCTCCTCTGTCTCAGGTAGGCCTGTTCTGGTTCTTCTCCTCCTCTGTCTCAGGTAGGCCTGTTCTGGTTTCTTCTTCTCTCCTCTGTCTCAGGTAATTGTTCTGGTTCTTCTTCCTCCTCTGTCTCAGGTAGGCCTGTTCTGGTTCTTCTTCCTCCTCTGTCTCAGGTAGGCCTGTCTGGTTCTTCTTCCTCCTCTGTCTCAGGTAGGCCTGTTCTGGTTCTTCTCCCTCCTCTGTCTCAGGTAGGCCTGTTTCTGGTTCTTCTTCCTCCTCTGTCTCAGGTAGGCCTGTTCTGGTTCTTCCTCCTCTGTCTCAGGTAGGCCTGTTCTGGTTCTTCTTCCTCCTCTGTCTCAGGTAGGTCTGTTCTGGTTCTTCTTCCTCCAGGCTCGGCCATCTGAGGCTCAAAGTCAGCATCAGATGAAGACCCTACAATGTCATCAGCATTTTTGATTCCAGGAAATTCTGTAACATCTGCAATGCTGTCAGCGTCCATTCGTTTGGTTGGGCTTGCCATTGTAAAAACTACAGATGTTGTACATTGTACTCAGGGTCTGATTTGATTCTCTCTGAGGGGAGATTACATACCCTTTCCAGCCTTTCATATAAAATAATAGACCACCCACAACACCCACAATTCTTCATCATCATTACACCATTGTTATAAATAAAAATCACCCTCCTCATCGTTCAGTTCATTCAAATGTAATTGTAAAGTAACGTGCCCCATTATCCGTTTCCATCGCCCGTTCATCCATTGGCATCATTCAACCAGTGAGGAGAGAGAACACATTATCACCTGGGTACCAACGTCTTACAGCGCATTTGTCTTGGCCCCTTAAGATAGTACATTCTTTTTACATTTTTAGTCATTTAGCAGACGCTCTTATCCAGAGCGACTTACAGTTAGTGAATACATATTTTTTTATACTGGCCCCCCGTGGGAATCGACCCACAACCCTGGCGTTGCAAACACCATGCTTTATCAACTGAGCTACATCCCTGCCGGCCATTCCCTCCCCTACCCTGCACGACGCTGGGCCAATTGTGCACCGCCCATGAGTCTCCTCCCAGGGGGGCCGGCTGCGACAGAGAGCACCTGGATTCGAACCATGATCTCCTAGTGGCACAGTTACAAACAAGGCGATGCAGTCGGCCTTAGACCACTGCGCCACTCAGGAAATGAGTACTAGTGTGGAAACATTGCTTTCACCTGTCCAGTTCTCTCACAGTAGGTGATGATGGAGAGGAGACAAGGAGAGGACTACACGAGGAGGAGGGAAGTCCATGGTTAGAATGTTGATATGCCCCCCAGGAGTTGTGATGTCCTGAGATGTCTGTCTGTTTAGTGCTGTATGCTTGATGTCCTCCTAATATTTCTATATATTTCTTAAATTCCATTTTTTCCTTTTTAGATCTGTGTGTATTGTTGTGTATTGTTAGATATTACTGCCCTGAGCTAGGACACAAAGCATTTTACTACACCCTCCATACATCTGCTAAATAGTGTGTATGTGACCAATAAATAGATTTGCTGAACCCTTATTGGGAGGGTGGTTAACTAGTCAGTATATTCCCAGACTGATTCATATGGATACCAGTCCATACATTGGCTGTAAAAGTGGATAAAACCTGACAAGCGTATAACTGTAAATATGTGGTCTTTACTTGAGTGTGTTTCAGCAGGGTGAGGTCAGAGAGGGTGAGGTCAGTCAGTATTTTTCTGAATCTCCTCTAAATCCTTCACACAATCTGATAGGGATGAATGTTCAACGACCCCATTAAAATAACCATCTAGTGGAAGATACCAATAAAACACTTTATTATCAGAGTGGGGAGACCGCTGAGCTGAACGTAAAGACTCAGGGAAAGGAGCATCTCTTTTCAAAATCCTCCTTCAGAGTCACATGCAGGGGTAAAACATTGTGATTTCTATAGTGCTGTATCTGAAAGAGCATATTCTGCAGTTTCTATGGACACTTACCTTTGATCAAATAACTCTCAACATTCAAAGAGGTGCAGCTCTATATTCCAAATGTCACTGTTTTCTGTAAACAATATCTATCTGTGCTTCAATGTATTTATCACATGACCAACATACAGCCCAGCATTGTTCTGGCAACTAAGCAGAAACTAGTAACATCATCCAGTTAAAATATGCTGTTCTCTCTGTAAAATGGATGAATGGCCCAATAGAAAACCAGATAGAAAAACTGATAATGATGCATGTGACTTCTGTTTTGGTTACCCCGCCGCAGATGTCGAAACCAACTTGCTCAGTGTCTTTCCATATACTGGGGAAAGATGAAAACCAGGCCAGCAGGTGAGTGACTGTTTGACTGTGGTTTGGAGACACGTGGAGCTCTTACATGGGCAAAGGCAGAAATGGGACCATAGACAGATTTTTCACATCAATTTTCCACACAAAGGCAGAAGCTGCTGGTAAAGCAACACTCACGCCTGTGAGGGACTGTGGTTAAAGCAAAACTCACGGTGTGATGGGAGAGTGTTAAAGCAACACTCACGGTCGTGTGATGGGTAGTGGTAAAGCAACACTCACGGTGTGATGGAGAGTGGTAAAGCAACACTCACGGTGTGTGATGGAGAGTGGTAAAGCAACACTCACGGTGTACAGATGTAAAACAAATAAGTGTTCTGTCCTCAGCACCATGCACCCCCACTGTTGCCCCACGGCAGTGACCAGAAGAAGAAACCGGAGACAGTGACAGACTACAATCACACAATGGTATATACAGTATCTCTACTCATATACAGATAGCCTTCCCATCTGCCAAACACCAAATAGGATCCCCTTTATTATATTACATTCATATTTTTACTATTAGTATTATCATTCTATAAAATTATAACCTATTCTATTTTATTTTATGTTAAAGCTTGGTGTGGATGCTCGACCAGATGTCCAGACTGTACTCTGTAAAAGGGGGTACTCTCCTCTGGCCTGTTGACTGTGAAAAACTCTGTAAAAGGGGGTACTCTCCTCTGGCCTGTTGACTGTACTCTGTAAAAGGGGGTACTCTCCTCTGGCCTGTTGACTGTACTCTGTAAAAGGGGGTACTCTCCTCTGGCCTGTTGACTGTACTCTGTAAAAGGGGGTACTCTCCTCTGGCCTTTGACTGTACTCTGTAAAGGGGGTACTACGCTCCTCTGGCCTGTTGACTGTACTCTGTAAAAGGGGGGTACTCTCATCTGGCCTGTGACTTGTACTCTACCCTGTAAAAGGGGGGTACTCTCCTCTGGCCTGTTGGACTGTACTCTGTAAAAGGGGGTACTCTCCTCTGGCCTTTGACTGTACTCTTGTAAAAGGGGGGACTCTACTCTGGTCCTCTGGCCTGTTGTGACTGTACTCTGTAAAAGGGGTACTCTCCTCTCGGCCTGTTGACTGTACTCTGTAAAAAGGGGGGTACTTCCTCCTCTGGCCTGTTGAGGTTACTATTCAACATCTCCTTGGCTGTGTGAGGTGTCATCCAACTAAATGGCTGCTATCAACAGTGATTGTACCAAGCCATGCCTTGACAAGACAGTCAGCAGGGAGACATTTCATCATGGATCTGGCATTGTGAGCTTTGTGAGCAACCACATGAACGAAGAGAAAGAAGCTACAGTCACCAAGCAGGCCGCCACGGACAGCAGGTCCTTGCTCCCCTCTCCCCAAGAAACCACAGCTCCCACTGGGGAAAAAGACACAATGTCAAGACAGCAGAGTCCTGCTCTCCCATCTTCCCCAGAACCACAGCTCCCCTACGTGGGAAAAATACACAATGTCAAGACAGCAGGTCCTGTTCTCCCTCTTCCCCCAAGCACCACAGCCTCCCATCTGGGGAAAAATACCAACAATGTCCAAGACAGCAAGGTCTGTTCTCCCTCTTCCCCAAGCACCACAGCGTCACTGGGGAAAAAAGACACAATGTCAAGGGACAGCAGGTCCATGCTCTCCCTCTTCCCCAAGTACCACAGGCTCCCACTGGGGAAAAATAAACAATGTCAAGACAGCAGTGTCCTGAGCCTCTCCCTCTTCCCGTATAAGCACCACAGCTCCTACTGGGAAAAAGGAGCGACACAATGTCAAGACAGCAGGGTCCTGCCTCTCCCTCTTCTCCCCAAGCACCACAGCTCCCACTGGGAAAAAACAACATGTCAAAGTCGGCAGGTGCACACCAAACAATGCCCATGAAAACTGTGTGCAGGCAACCGATTTGATTTGTTTGTGGAACCGAAACATTAGGAGAAGATGTGAACTGGCTAGTTATATTATTATTATAATACTTTTTTTCATTGTTACTTTGTCAAAAATAAACTGTAAATCGACTTTAACTCTATTACTAATTGAATCTACGAATAAAGTTGATCAGATGGATTATACTGTATGTTTTTATTGTAAGCGGAAACAGAAATAGGCCCTTAGGCCGATATATATTTTTACTTTGTAGAATTAACTATTTGTTGTTATTTTCTTGGTGATTTCACTAATATTTTCTTCATTGCAATAATAATTTACAACATAGTTGATGCACTATTTATCAAGCGTCTATTTAACAAAACCATGTTTTGCACACCTGCACCTTGCTAGTTGATATGCATCTGATGCATATGGCTAAAGTGGACGCCTGGTAACTTCTCTAGCGGGTTCTTATATGCTGAAAGAACAGGCGGTTCTAGTGTTAAGGTGGTAGATGGGTGTTGCCTCATGCATTTCACTCATGCTGACCGGCTCCAGTACTTTGTTCTTGACTAAAGCTCCAAGTCAGCCTTGACTTTTGGTCTGATAGCATAAGGTACAGGTCCTGCTTTCAGAAACGATTGGTCTTGCTGTCTGCTTAATGCTAAGCTTCCCTGTAATGTCGTTCATACCTACCAGCTGTCCATTAAATACTTCTCCATGTTTCTTTAAGATGGCAGGTAGGGTCTGTGTCTCCATGTGTCCATTGTATGCACTGATGGCCAGTCCAGTGTGAATTTTCTCCAAGCTATGAAACATCCCAGTAGTGATGCATTAGTCTCCTTTCACAACATAGAGTGGCAGCTTTTCAGTGTGTTCTGTTTACCTGAACGTGACATCAGTGATGCCCTCTCACAGCGACAGATTCACCTGGTATAAGTCTTTTAACACGGAGGTGCGCTGGTTGAAGTGGAAGGTGTTGTCAGTGTATTTTTCGGACACAAGAGATACAGCTGCCCCTGTGTCAATCTCCCATACGCACCGGCTTGTCCCTCTAGCAAGGGGGAGACATAGTAGCCGTGCAGCCCGCCAGGAAAAAGTCAGGGATTTTCAGTGTGACGTCCTGTCTGATGAGTCACTCACCTCAGTGTTCTCTTACTCAACAGTGTGAACATGTCTATGTGTCTTTCGTGGAATGGCCTGTTTCTTGTGTTTCCCGTTTTGGGATTATCTGTTCTCTTTTTGTTTCTGGAGACTTGTCCGATGTTGCCCTTTTTACCACAGGCTGGGACAATCCATGTCCTTACACCTACCACATGTGATTTGATTTCCCTATCTCTCGATTTTCAGTTGAAACTCTGTTGAAACGTTTTTATTTATTTGAAAGGACACAGACCAAGAACAAATAGCAGCAGGAAATGGTTATACAGCTAGAGACACAATACTGTTAAAATATATATCAGAACAAATAGCAGCAGGAATTGGTGATACAGCTAGAGACGCAATACTGTTAAATATAATATCAGTAGATTATGGACAACTAAGTTATTGCAGATTAAATCCAATTATAATAAAAACAACATATACAAAAAATCACCCACACTCAGCTGCCAAAAATCAAACCCAACACCTCCAACCCCTCCTGGGACCACCCCAACCCCACCTCACCAACCCCTCCTCCTGGACCACCCCAAACCAACCTCCAACCCCTCCGGGACCCACCCCACACACACCCTCCAACACTCCTGCGGAACCACCCCAAACCCCTCCTGGGACCACCCATACCCACCCTCCAAACCACCTCTGGGAACCACCCCAAACCCACCCTCAAACCCCTCCTGGGGACCCACCCACAAAAAACCCACACTCCAACCCATCCAATTAGAGACCACCCCAACCCACCCTCCAACCCACCTCAGTGGGACCACCCCAACCCACCCTCCAACCCCTCCTGGGACCACCCCAACCCACCCTCAAAACCCTCCTGGGACCACCCCAAACACACCCAACCTGATACTCCATTAAATTAAATACTAAATCAAAGTACAACATTTGCACAAACAACGATATGTATACGGTCAATCTGGTTGGGTTAAATAACACTACAGATGTTTTTTTATGCCCGTTCAGCTGCAAATGTTTGTTGGGCATATCCAATTGGATCCTAGCATGTGTATAGTTCTAAATAAATGATATCTGTATAAATATGTTGCTGATCCAATGAAGTGTGGTGGTTGCCATCTTTGTTCCAACATTCTTTTTAGCTGCGTCCAATCCTGACAACACTATACGTCTTTGCTGTAATGACAGTGGTGAATTATCATCAGTAATAAACATGTGTGGGGGAACAAGGTATGAGGATACCTCTTCCAAACACCTGTCCCCTGGGCACCACAAAAAGTACATCATGATTAAAGGAGTCCAAGGCACCTTGATTACATAGATCACACAGAGGAGCGGTTGTGATTTCTAATGAAATTATTTGTTCAAGGTGGAAGGTATACCCTTGTAGTATGAGATTAAAAGTATCAGCGAGGTGAGATTAGGAGTGTTAGGATGGAACCCACTAGTTCTGTATGAACTCAACTGGTGATTCCTCTTTATGCAAGCTAGTTCCATGTGGCACACACAAGATTCCACATGGACCTTGGCCAAAGGTACAGATGACTTTCAGTCAACCGTCAGCTCTTTTGTGTAGCGTCACTCCTTAGCCCACATTACTAGTCTGTCTTAATGATGTTGTAGTGTATTAAGAATAGGCTGGGTGCTAAAATGTTTTATGACGAAAGGGGAATGTGGTTGTTCCGGCCAGAGGGGGGATTGTTTTATGATGTTATTTGAAATGTGGCCGCTTGGAGGGTGACGCCCCGGAGCGGAGGATAGAGACGGTGATTGGCCAGAAGAGGGGAGTCACTCATCTTTTTGCAGTGGTTTATAAATAGGGGGCTGTATAACGATGAGTGACGCCAGAACGGCCACTAAGCAATCTGGGGAGCCGTTCTGCCGACATCGCGAGTCTGTATACTATGCTGTAAACTCGTGATTTTAATAAAAAGCCTCTCACACGATTGCAGCCTAACGGACTCTGTGTTGCAGCAATAATTGCCACCATTCATCATTACGACATAATGGCGCCCAACGTGGGGCCTGGGTATTGCGTCTCTTCTTGGGTTTCAGTTCAACCGCCAGGCTAAACTCCTCTCTGAAAAGGCAGCCATGGCCCGGAAAAGGGTGAGTGTACTTATCGTTCGGGAGTTTGTTAGATTGGATAGGATATGACTTGTGTTACACTGAAAGGGATGTTTCCATTATGACCTGGCCTCGGAGGTGTTATTGCTGGTCGAATGGAGTCTGCTAAAATTATTCCATCGGAAAATTGACAGTTAATGGAATTTAGTAGAGCATAAACGGTTAGGAATGTTAAGTATGGAAGTGTTATATTTCCATTGAGTAACGGGTGACAATGGATTGGTAGAAAAATCAAATGTATGGAAAGACGTTCTGCATAGTTAGGCACCGGGGGGATCTGGGAAAAAGCCCTCGAAGGCGAGGCGATTCTGTAGGACTGGGCCATACAATCCTTGCAATGCGTTATGTGGTGTATGGTTAATTCTCCTGGAATTATTCAAGCTCGGAACGAATTATAGGCATGTTCTATACTCATCGTTATGGTTGATGAACTATAATGCTTGGGGTAAACCTCTCACTATGATTATCAGAACTTACGGTCAACATCACGTTAAGAAGGAGATATTAACTGATAGACAATGATTTGGCCAGACGGTGCGGGGTGTTCATTTGTATAGCTAGTAGGCCGCAGTTGGCTTGGAGGCTTATGAAGCTAAGCCTTGATTGTGTTCAGGCCACGTGGTACATCGTGGCCTAATCGCCTAATGTTAATGCTTAAGGCTAAACACTAATTGTAATTGGGTTGTGTCACAGAGTATGCACTAGGCTGTAAGCTAATGCTTAAGTGCCTAACATGCTATTGTGTGGGTGAGTGCTACATGGCTAACGGATATCCTTAAGAGATTCCATGCCGATGGATTAAAGTCTCTATAAAACTTGTTCACATGTCTGGTAGTCATGTTGTATGTTTTTGTAGAGCGCTGTTGAATGTTGTTTGACTAGGAGGGAAGGTACAGCTGGATGTTATCCGTTTGCTGGAGGTGAAAAACGTGGTTTAGATAACTTGGATGTGCGCAATGTTGCGTGATTTTACAGGGGCTAAAAACTACAACATGTTGGTTATGTGCTAAGCCTAACAAAGCACGGCATTATGGGTAAGGGGTCATAGTGTCCCATGTCGGAAGGGACAATAGTCACAGAAATAGAGAGATTTGGGGGAAAATCTCCTAGGTGTTAAACGAGTGATGATGCATTTTTTATCACGAAACGTGAAGCTATTTGGCGAGATGGAGTAAAGTCATTAAATCAAATATATGTTGACACGAGTATAATTAATTAAATTAAAAGACGATTAAACTAATAGGAGATGTTTTGGAGCGTATCGATTTAATAAATGTATGGGCATGTGTTTAATTTGCGACATCTACCACTAACAGAACGGGGGAGTTGGAGTTTATGTGCATCGGAGGTATTGGGGAACACTGTTTTGTTCTTTACGGCACTAGACGGCGGCATACGATGTGGATGCTGAAACTCAAGCATTGAGGTTACATACTGCATTATTGTGCGCATGCGTGGATTTCCGTAAAACAACACATTGGTTAAACTGCAGGGGGAGACAAGAGAACAATGAACGTGACGGTAACAAATACGCACATAAAGAGTTATGTTTTAACGACGAATCTTATAAGTATAAACGGCGGCTTGGGTTAAGATGAAACTTGTTTTGGGAGCTATTGGAATTTATAAATTAAATATATGATAATGGATTATAATGATGTTGAATTAAATAATTAAATAACGGATGATTAAATAAGGTTTTGGGAGCGATCTATTTAGTTCTGAAGTTAGTCTTAGAGTGAATAATTGAAGAAACGAATGAATATTGGAATGGTTGGAAATACTCAGTGATGGCATTAACTACTAAAAGTTGTGCTTGTGTTCTTGTCCCTTGGCATGAAGAGACAGGAGAGGAGGGGGAGGCGAGGAGATACAGGATAGTGATCACGGTTGACGCGGCAGAGCGATCAAGTCCTATTAAAAAAGGTTACTGTTACAAGGATATGTATTTTTTGATGTATGACGATTTACATATGACTTAGGCAAAGACTATTTCATTCATAAAATTGCATTTTGGATGGCTCTGTGTAATCACTGGGGTTTGATGGGAATTGGAGTAATGATATGTGTAGAGGCTTTGCTTTGTTTTTGGGATTGCTTTAAAGTGAATTCCCATAACTTGCATTTGGATGGGTTAGTGGTAATATAGCTCAACACTAATTGATAAAATCGGTGCACTGATAGGAATAAAAAATTGTGGTCTTTAAAATTCTAGTCATTAACATTTTAATTGAGTTTTTAAATTGGTTTTTATTTTTAATTAAAAGTGTTTGTGAATAAGGCATTTAATTGAAATTTTTTGAATATTCAGTAATTTTAATTTATTATAATTGTTCTTATTTTTGAGGAGGAGGAGAAATAAAATATAAAAATAATATTTTATTTTTTTTTTTTTTCCTGTTTTTTGTTTGGAGGTTGTTAGTGTTTATATTAATAATTTAAGGGGGAAAGCCTTATATAAGGTATATAGTCTAAAATAGGATAGTGACACAATAAAGGAATATTAAAATGGCTTGATATAGGGGAAAATTGATTATAAATAGTCAATTTTTTTAATCAAAGTAGGGTTAGAGAGTAGTGTATAGAGAGACTAATGGCAGATGTTAGTACAACCTTTCTCACATTACGGAATTTCAGCAAAAAGACAACCACCTTACGGAGAAGGAAGCTTTCAGTGATCATCTAGCATGGTGATTATGGCATCAGAGATGAAGACGAATACGAGCAGAAACGACGAAGATGAAGATGAATTCCAAAAACTCAGGAAGGAAGCGAAACCACTGGGATGCTGGGAAATTTAAGGAGAAGAGGAGGATGAAGATGAGAAGGTGATGAGAGAGGTCAGGGGGTGGATATGACTCTGTGATCAGAAGCGAAGTTGCAAAGAGAGAAACGAAGAAGGATACACGAGATTTAATCTCTAATGAAAGTTGAAGCGAAGAAGGGGACAAGGAGATTCACGAGTTCTGATGAAGGAAAGCGGAATGAAGATTTGGAGAGAAGGCGTGCTTTTATGTTCGAGGGATTTTATCCTACAATGACTGGCAAAGAAGAAAATGGAGAAGTGAAGAAAGTAACATGACTGGATGAAGACCTCAAGAATTGAAGTGAGAAGAATAAATACAGTGAGGCCAAAGGAAAGGCCACTGGTAAGAAGATGATATTTCGAGGAAAGAACTTAGAAGATAACCTTTTGACGAATACTGATAGGTCCATAACGAGAAGAAACCGGACGACGAACACTACAAGCCAATACAACTCTATAAATAGGTGGTGGAGAAGAAGAAAAATAATGTGTTGGTTATGAGAGAATCAGAGTGAATCCAAATTCAACAATCACTGTTACAAGCTTCAAACTGAACAATATCACAACAAGAGAGAGGTAATCGCAGTCAAGGGGACGGAGGTACAGGTGTTATATCCACAGCAAGGTCGCTGGGAACAGAACACAGGAATTGGAGAGGAAGAGAAAATAGCCAACAAGTGAAGTAACAAACAAACCGGACCATAGAGAAGTGATAGTGAATAGGGGACAAAAACTTATGCTGGGTTCAGTCTAAAAGAGAGCGTAAACATATAGTTGTTTCTGTAATAAAACTCATTAGGGTAGGATTAGGGATTTGACAGTAGGTTAAAACAGTTTAATTACTCCTTAAGGAATTCAATTGAGCTCTGCTATAGAAGGTCAAATAGGAAGTAAAAGAGACGAATATACCAGAGCAATGACAATTGTGGGAAGAGACTGCATGGTGTTAAATGAAGTGTTCAATCAGAGGCACACTAGACGACCTGACTCGCTATGCTAGAAACTATATTAAGAAGTACGGGTGTTTTGACAACATTGTGCTTAAAAGATTAAGCAGACCATAGGAAGGGAAATGATAACGAATATTAGATTAAGCCTGTATAAGACACATCTGTTCCTGGGAAAATTAAACTTTAATTAGAACGTGACTAGGGCATTCTGGGTTACATCCTGACACAAAAGAGATGTTGAGGTTAGGTCCTAAACGGTTGTGGTTTAGTCTGGTTTTGCCAAGTCTGAGAGTGTAATGAGTACAGAAGCAGGTGGGGAAAAACTTCCCAATCACCATAGTCTACAACATTGGTGGTTAGGGGATTTTAGTGGAAAATCAGGGGAAAAAGTTTAAATATGTATGAGAGAAAAAGATTAGATTAAAATAAGTTAGGAGTAGATGTTTAAAGGGTTGAAGGAACTCTGCGAGACAGTAAGCTAAGTTTAACGTTAGTAGGAAGAGAGAGAAGAGAACAGTACAAATGAATGACATTATAGCATAGGAAGATCGAAGGTAATTCGTGCGGTACCTTTTGTTCCCCACGACAATCAAAAGGTTTAAAGTTTAGAGGTAGATACTTGAAATGGGGGAAAAAAAGTGACCACTAGTGGTGATGGATGGACAGTACAAGTAAAGAGTTACAGAGTCTTGGGAAAACCTAGGTTGTGTATAGGAGTCCAGCATACAATTATAGGGGGAAAATCACATGTGTATTAGGGTTAAGGAGAATAATAATATAATATGGCCTATTTAGGGATGATGACGGTTCTTTCAACAGAGAGAGAGCGAGAGATTAATTAGGGAGATAGTATGTGTGTACTTATCTAGTGAAAGATATTTATTACACATTTGTGGTTGTGTTAAGGAATTATTGGTTTAAAGGGCTATGTAATTGTAATGGCTGTGACCACTATATACCACGGAAGATTAGAAGGCTGTAGAAGTTTTCCACAGTCACAGAGGAGAGTTAAGGAATATAGTTCGTACAGTAGTTCCCACTCCAACAGTTGAATATATACACATGGGATATGGCGTAGCTTTTCCACTAGAAGGAATTAAGTGTGTTTTAATTAATTCCACTAAATCAACGACGGTAATGGATAACTTTGAAAGAAAATTAATGAATCATGAGTTTATGTGACGGATGGAGAGGGACTGTCAATGATAAGTACGAATAGGATAAAAAAATAGGAGAGCAGATAGGAAACACATATAGATTCAATCTGAAATGGAGTACTATAGATTCATCATGGAAGTTGCAGTGATGGGTCTTTTGATTTTGATGACAGAGGGGGGGGGGGGGGGATATGATCGAGTATATGCTCGTTCATCTGGTTGTGAAAATTAGAGATAGATTAAACTCATCTGTATAGGTCCGTGAGGAATTCTTGAGGGTTCCCATGTCTGTTGGGGATGCCAGCCCAAGACGTGTTAGACGGTCTGCCGCGGTCCTCTATCAGGTGTGGGTTAAGTCTTATGCTTTGGTCATGGCTGTGGTGATCGGCAAACAGTCATTGACAGATAAAACAATGTAGTTGTCATGAACAGTAGAGGTTTAAGGGTTCTTGGGTAAATGGATTACCCTATGGGCATGGTTAGATGGAAAGTAAAGGTCAAGGACAGTGGTGAAACCTGAAAGTATTCAGGTTGAACCAAGTGAGGATAAACGTTGTTGGTTGTTCTGATAAAACCATATGAGGTAAGGGGTTTATGTTTATGGAATATCAGAGTGTGATGAGTATAGGATACACCTTGGATAATGTAATGACCTTCAGGGTAGTAATGACAAATAATAGGTGGACTTTTTTATATATCAGGTAGTAAAGAAGAGCAGGGCTTGATGGTTAAAAGATTAGCTTTTGGATCTGACAATGTGACTATGGGGAATTTTAGAGATAATTTGGTGGGTTTGGGAAGATCATATTGATAAAGATTAGTTATTACTTTGAGTTCCAGCTAGTTGGGGTTATAGATTGCAATTATAAGGGATTGGGTTTGGGAGATCTGATGAGAAGATTTGGTTGCAAGATTCGAATTAGGCACAGTAGGGGCAAGTAGGATGGGTCAGATTTTAGTTTTTCAGCTTTGATAAACACTGTGATGTTGTAATTTGTTACTGAATCTGTTGAGAAAGTATGATCTTGAGATAGGTTGGAGAAGTGATTCCTTGGAGACAACACTCAGATGCCGGTGTTGCTGTTCCCGATCTGGATAAAGAGGACCCTGGAACTGATGGGTAAATATCTTTTGGATTTAATTTTATGATTTTTCAAAATGTTTTTTTAAAATTATTTTGATTTTTTTGTAGATTTTGGAAACAAAGGGGGGGTAAGGGTTTTTGTGAATTTATACCTCATTTTTATAGGTTCCCCTTTTTATTTCTTAAATTGATTTTTGAGGTTTTAATTTTAAAATGGGTTGGGTTTTGGGGAAAAAATATGTTTTTTGGCGTTTTTTTTTGTCATTCCAGAAACATGTGGGGGGAAATATGGGGATTTTAAATACCAAAAAAAGACAATATGAAGGGGAAAAATTTACGGAGGGAAAGAAAAAAAGGAGGGTGTGGCCGATTCCCTCATTTAACAATCCATTGGGAATCGACTACAGGGAAGGGGGTGTGTGGGGCTACCTTCCAAAATGTTTTTCAAAAGAAAAAATAGACAGTTTAATAAAATAAATTTTGTCATTTCTTAGGGATTGATTTTAGTAGAATGTGTTTGATTTATTGAATGCAGAGGGGGATCTTAGATGCTTTTTTTTTATTTCGATGGGGTTTTTGGGAAAAACTTTGGGGAGGGGGAGATTCCCTTTAGGGCCTATGGGGGTTTACCCCCTGAGAGTGGATGTTTTGGATAGGATTTTTTGCAGGGGAAAAATTTTGTTTTAAAGGGGATCATAGTTTCAAAAGTATTTACCGGGGTTTTGAGTTTTTCTGGGGGTACCGGCGGGGGTTGCCTGGGCAGAGGGGCCCGGGGGAGAAATTTTATGTCTTGATTGATGGAGGGATGGAAATTTTGGGAACCCAAAAGGGTTTCCGGGCAAAGGGGTTTTTTGCTCTCACAATCCTAAAAATTTTTTCAAAATTTATAGTAATGTTTTCCACTTTTGAAAAAATTTTTTTCATAATTCATAGTAAAGTGTTAACCCTTTAAAACCCGTTTTCCTTTTTTCATAAGAAAGGTATTTTCATTTTAGAGAAGGGAAGTTTTGGTTAAAAGGGTTTAAAAATACTCAAAGAGTAACTTGTTCTTTTTATAATCCTATTCTGTTTTGGTTTTTGGACGTTTGGTTTTTTTTTCGAAAAAAGGGGGGAAAGTAGTGTATTTAAAAATAGGATGGTGCTAAATGGGTTTTTATGACAAATGGAAAGTTTTTGGGTTTTTCCGGGCCAAAGGGGGGGTGTTTTATTTATTTTTGAAATGGCCCCTTGGAGGGTGGGCCCCAAGGGGGGGACCCGGTGTTTTGGCAAAAAGAGGGGGGTCACTCCTTTTTTGAAATTTTTTTAAAAATTTTGGGGGGTAAACATTTAGGGCGGGAAACGGGCCCTTTGCTTGGGGACCGTTTCCGGGGCCGCGAGTCTGTATCTAAGCTGAAAACTCGGATTTAATAAAAACCTCTCACAGTGCAGCATAACGGGGGGTTTGTTGACAGGCCCAAAAATTGCCACCATTCCCTAATTTTACACAAAGGCTTTAGAACGCATTAAAATCATGTTTGGTAGTTTTTTAATCAGGGAGGGAAACTTGTTACTGATTTTCCCCCCCTTTCCTTAAAAGTCCCTGTGGGAACCCCCGAACCTTTCCCGCATTAACTGGGGGTTCTGGTGAAAAAATTTTCCCTTTTAATATCTCCACAAAACCCCTACCTCCCTTTTTACCTGTTTTTGTCCCCGGCGGGAGCAGGCTTTCCTAAATAAAAAAAAAGTCTTTGGCCCCCCTTACACTAAAACATGGACACAAAAGTTTTTTCCTCATCCATTCATTTACAAGAACAACATATTTTAAAACCCTTTTTATTGAGCTCCATTTATCAATACTTTCATCAAAAAGGGCCCAAAAGGTTCCCAAAAATTCCAATAATTTTTATTTCTCAATAAACTCCTGGTTGTCCTCCCCTTTAATATTTTTCCTCAACCCAAAACAATATTTTTCCCCAGTCATGTGGGTCTTATTCCTTCATCACTGAAATTTCCCCCTAATTCCCCGTTTGCAGAAATTTTTAAAAAAAGGGTTTTTCTTTCCCCGGCTGAATAAATTTCCCTTTTTCCCTTTAACCTGTAAAATTTTCCCCTTTTTTAAACACTTGTTTTCCCGTCCGATCCCTTTTCCAGTCCTTTTCTGACGTTTATGGGCGTGTTACCTCCATGGTTTGGAAAAAAATACCAAAAATTGGGCATACTTGGGGGTAAAAGTAAAGATAACCCTTTAAAAAAAATGCCCCAACTAAAAAAGAAAAATCACCCAGTAAAATATACTTGAATAAAAATCAAAAATTAAATTTGGGGGTTTAAAAATACTTTTAATATAAAAAAATTTTAATTTCTAAAAATATACTTAAGTTCAAAGTTAAAAATACAAGTATAAAACTTTTTAAATTTTCCCTTTCATTAAAACAAACCCGACAATTTTCTTGGGTTTTAAAAATTTCTTTAGCCAGAGGGGGACCCCCAAAACTCAGAAAAAATTTTCAAACAAAGCATTTTTGTTTTTTGAGTTGCCAATCCCAGGGGGTAGGGGGTTCTCTTGATAAATTTTTGAATTGGAAAACCCTTTTCTAATGGTCATTTTCAAAAAGTAAAAACTACTTTTGGGTGTCAGGGAAAAATTTTTGGGGTAAAAAGTACATTTTTTTCTTTAGGGAAAGTAGTGAATGAAAATAAAAGTAAACAAAAAATTTAATATAAAATAAGTACCCGATAACCCCCCAAAAAAAATTTTCTTTTAAATATAAATTTTTTTAAATATTTTTACTTTAAATCTTTTCACCCCTGGTTAACTCTCTTTTTTTAGCAGCTCGACCCATGCACTTGCCTCTGCTAGCAAAAACCTTTGCAAAAATTACCCAGACTCCCCAGAAAATAACGTTTTAAAACCTTGTAAAAAACCCCTTTTTTCCCGACAGAAAATTCCTGTGATTAGACTTTTCATCCCCAATTGTTGTTATTTTCCGTGGGTTTTTATAAACCCCCTTTTGTATAACAATTTAAAAATTGAAACGGGGAAAACAGGGAAACGTTCAAACCCTTTTCTGGACGTGATCATCTAACCATTTCAAACCCCCCTGAAACTCTGTGGGACAAACCTTTAAAATTTCAACCCAAAAACATAGAAAAAAGTAAAAAGGACACAAAACAAAAATCTAGAGGAATTTAAAAGTTTTAGTTGTAGAAAGTAGTCCAGGGAAGGGCAGAAAGGTTTTTAAATTTTTATAATGGTTTCAAGGGGACTAACAAGCATAAGGTTCCCTTTTTAACACAGTGAAAAATTAAAGGTTTGGGGGGGCTAAAAGGGGACATGGCCCGTGAGACGGTGTGAGGGGGTCAGGGGGAAACACTAGGGTCCGGACGGTAAAAGGCCCGGGCTGGAATGACACAGAGACACTTTTTGATCATGGCTCAGACCTGGGCCTAGCACCCAAACGAAGTGCCATAAAACAAATCCTTTCCCGGGAGGCTATAGGGATTTTCCCTTCCCCCAGGGGGGGGGGGGGGGGGGGGGGTTTTTGGGGTCGGGGTGTGGGGGGGTGGGGGTGGGGGGGGGGGGTGTGTGGGTCCAGTTGTTGGGGGGGGGGGGGGGGTGTGGGGGGGGGGGTGGGATGTTTGTTGGGGTGGTGTGGTTGGTGGGGTGGTGTAGGGAGTGTTGTGGTTGTGTTGTGTGTTGGGGGTGTGGTGGTGTGGGTCGGTGTGGTGTTGTGTTGGTGTTGTGGTGGTGTGGTTGTTTTTGGTGTGTTGGGGGTGTTTGTTTTGTGGGCGGGTGTTGGGGGGGGTGTGGGTGTGTGTGTGGTGGGTGGGGGTCCAGTTGTGGGTGTGGGATGGTGTGTTTTGTGGGTGTGTGGCTTTGGTTGTGGGGTGGTGTGTTTTCTGTGTGGGAGTCCTGTGTGTGGGGGGGGGGGGTGGTGTGAGTCGTCGTTTGTTGCGGTGTGTTTGTCCAGTTGTGTGTGTGTGTGACGGGAGGTGTGTGGTGTGGGATTTGTGTGGGGTGGGTGGGTCCGTGTGGTGGATGGGTTGTGTATGTGGGGGTCAGGGGTGGGGGGTTGTGTGTGTGTATTGAGTGGGTTCAGTTGGGTTTGTGTGCTGTGAGGAGTGTGTTTAGGTGTTTAGCGGGTGGGGTGTAGTGTCTTGTGTTTGTTTTCCAGTGTTGTGTGTGTTTGTGTTTGTGTTGGGTGTGGGAGTGTGTTGTCAGTTTGGGGGTGTGTCGTGTGGGGTTCGGGTGAGGTTGGGGTGGTTGTTTTGTGTGGTTTTCGGTTTTGATGGTGTTTGTTTGTTTGTATGGGGGATGTGGTGTGCGGGTGTTTTTGGGGTTGTGGTGTCCAGCTCAGTGTGTTGTGAGTGATGTTTTGGGGTGTGTCGTTTCCAGTTGGGTTCAGGTGTTGTGAGGGTCTTTATTGTGTGGTGTGTGGCTTGTGTGTGTGTCCTGTGTTTGGTGTTGGGTTGGGGGTGAGTTTGGTTTGGGGGTGTTTGGGTGTGTGTAGTGTTGTTTTTGTTTGTTTTGTGTGTTTTATGTGGGTGGTGGGTGTGTATGGTGGTGTGTTGTGGTTTGTTTGTGTGTTGGGGGTGGTATATATTGGTTGGTGTGTGTGTGTTGTGTCAAGTGTTTGTGTGTGTTGTGTGCCCAGTGTGTGTGTGGGTGTGTTGTCCGGGTGGTGTGTGGTGGTGTGTGGTGGGTGTTGTGGGTGTTTGGTGTGTGTGGGGGGGTGTGTGGTGTGTGGTGCGTGTGTGTGTGCGTGGGTGTGGGTGTTTTTGGGGGTGTGGTGTGTTTTGGGTGTGGGGTGTGTGTTGTGTGTGTCCGTGTTGTAATGTGTTCAGTGTGTGTGTGTGTGTGTGTGTCCCAGTGTGTGTGATATGGTGGGGGCGGTCCTGTGTGGGGGTGTGGTGGTGTCACGGGGTGTCGAGTGAATGTTTTGTGTGTCATGTGTGGTGGTGTTGGTGTGGTGTGTGTTAGGTGTGTTTGTTTGTGTGTGTGTCCGGTGTGTTCTTGGGTGTTAGGTTGTGGTTTTGTTAATGTGTGTCCTGTGTGTGGTTGTGGTGTCAGCCCCATGTGTGTGTGTTTGTGTTGTGTGGTGTTGTGTGTGTCAGTGGTCGGTGTTTGTTTTTGTGTAGTGTGTTGTTTGTATTTGTGTGTCCTGTGTGTTGTGTTTCTGTGTGTGGTTGTGTGTTGTGTGTGTGCCCAGTGTGTGTGTCAAGTGTGTGACGTTGTACAGAGTGTGTGGTTGGATGTGTGTGTTTCTTGGTGTGTGGTGTGTTTGTCGGTGTGGGTTGTTGTGTGTGTGTTGTGTGTTTGATGTGTGGGTTTTCAGTTTTGTGTGTACAGTCTGTGTGTTGTGTCGTGTGTCCAGTGTGTGTGTGTGTGTGTGTGTCCTGTCAGTTGTGTGTGTGTGTCCGTGTGTGGGGGTGTCCAGTGTGTGTGTACAGGTGTACGTGTCCCGTGTGTGTTGTGGGGTTTCCCGTGGTTTGTTCGTGTGTTTTTGTGGTGGTGTGTGTCCCGTGTCCAGTTTGTGTGTGTGTCCAGTGTGTGTGTTGTGCCAGTGTGTGTGTGTGGGTGCTCAAGTGTGTGTGGTTTTGTGTGTCCAGTGGGTGTGTGTGTTCCAGTGTGTGTGTTTGTGTCCTGTGTGTGTCCAGTGTGTGTGGGTTTGTGTCAGTGTTACCATGGTTATTATTACAGGGAACACTGAGGAGTCACCCATAATGAACCCAAAACCCTGGATAGAAGGGGACTCAGTGAATGTGGAGTGGAAGTGTTCAGGTTGGGTCAGTGTGTCGAGGAGACTCTGTAGAAGGACAGGAGTGCCGGCTGGGCCAGGCCAGATACACTCCTACTCTGTGGGGTCTGGAAGAGGGGGACGTCTATGGTAGTGACTTATTATTTGCCTGGCAGAGTATCGGTGTCAGAGCAGAACAGACTCAGGTACTTGTCATGGACCAAGCCAAACAGTCACTACCCTTTTCCCCTCCTGCTGATTCCTTTTTTAAACACCCCCCAACCAGCCCCTCCCAAAAACCCCCTCTACCCCCATTTAAAAGGCCCAGTCAGACCCTCCACACAGCACCTGTCCCACAGAACTAAATTCCTGGGTGAAACGGGGTATGGCTGCTCCTCTCTCCCCCCATGTCATCTTTCCCGTTCTCCTCAGACAGAGAGAGGGGTCTGTTTAATGGTTTAGGTCCAGTGTGAGTCACCGACATCTGATGGTGAAACCAGAAAACAAAATTAGGAAACTCTCTCCCGAAAAACCCCCACACCGGAAAACACAAATCCATCCTGAACACACCCCACATGAAAACCCCAAACACATCCTGAAAAAAACACACACACTGGGCACACAACCAAACCTGAACACACACCACACACACACACACCGGGTACAAAACTCACCCCAAAATTTCCCGAAAAAACACACACACAACCCCACCCACACACACAACACAAAATTTTCCCGGAAAAAAACACACACCCGACCACACATTGTCAAAAACAACTCTTTGGGAAAATTTGGGTTTTCCCTGATTTTTTTGCTTCTGTAGAACTCAGCTGGGATTTAATAGACCCAAAAAGTAAAGATGGGGGTTTTTTGACTTTGACCCCTTTTAATTAAAACTTATTCTTAATCATATTCTTCACAGCATCAAAACTCACCCTTTTTTAAAGCCGGTTTCATTGGGTTCTCTCCCCATGTTCCCCCACTGTAGCGGGGGCGGGGGGGAAAGACCCGTCCCTTGGGGATTTAAACCCAACCACCCCACCCCACACACACCCCACACACCCCCCAACCACACACCACACAAAAAAAACCCCCACCCACACCCCAAAACAAACCCCCACACAACACACACACCACACTGGCCCCCCACACACATGGACACACACACACACAACACACACACACAAACTGGACACCACCACTGGACACAGGGCACCGCCCCAAACACACCCCGCTGGACACCACACAACTCACCCACCACACCACCCAAAAAGAAAACACACACACACAAACCCCCAGTCTTTTTATAATTATCCAAGTGGTGGTCAGTATGTTTTTTCTTTAAATTGTAACTCCAAAAGTCGGGTTTTGAACTTGCATATACCCCCAAAATACTTTAGTTTTTCTCCAGTCTGCAGTGTGGTCCTCCCGTCCCGAAAAGGGGCATTGACTCCTATCCCCCCCCTTTGGGGGATTTTACTCGGGCCGCCCCTCTCAGGGGGTTAGGGGTTTGACTTCAGAGCTTAGAACGGAAGCCCCAGCCTTCCCCCTGGACCAGAAGCCCGACAGGCCCGCAAAGAGGGCCAAAACAATTAAAAACCCCCACTGCTATTCTTTGGGTTGGGAATTTTTTGTCTAATGATAGATAACTGTTTTAAACAAATACTTTAAAATTAAACCTATGATGCCTTGATTAAAACAAATCATATATCAATAAAGAAAAACCCGGGGCGAGTGAGAAAAATTAAAGGGGGCTACAAAAAAACATTGCCCTCTCCCATTACCAAAAAACGAGGGGGTGCCTTGTTTTCCCCGTAACTTTTTTTATTTATCATCCCTTCACAATTTATTCATGATTAAATTTTAAAACATGGTAGCATCACTGAAATTTTAAAATGTTAAAACCTATTCTAAATTTTTTACTGAAATACAAGTGAAGGATCCAAAAAGGGCAGGAATTATCCCCCATTCAGTTTCTATTGGGGAAAAAAATCACAAAAAAAAACCCAAACCCAAACAAACTGCAAAGTATTCAACCCCCTTTGGAATCAAAGCTTGATGTAAAAAACTGGGGAGGCAAGGAATATTGGGCCAACAACTTTTTTTTTTGTATTTTTAGTTAACTAGGCAAACAGTTAAAACAAATCTTATTTACAAAGACAGCCTACACCGGCCAAACCCCGGAAAGACACTGGGCCAAAATTTTGGGCCCCCCCCCTATGGGACCCCAATCACGGCCGGTTTTTGATCAGCCCGGGAAACGAACCAGGGGGGCTGTAGTGACGCCTCAAGCACTGAGATGCAGTGCCTTGGGCCGGGTGCACCACCGGGGGCCCCAAAAAACTTTTGGGAAATAATTGGGAATTTTTCCAAAAAAAATTTCGACTTAAAATGGGAGAAAATACGGGAAAATGCTTTAATTCTAAACTGTTAAAAAAAAAATATTTTATGAATACCTTTTTAAAAAAAAGGGGCATTTTGTACTGTCGCCCAAAATTAAAAATTCTACCCCAAATCCAAATGTGGAGATAGCACCAAATGTAAAAATGTAAGCTTCACTTTCCAAACCCCATATTGGGGTGGACTATTTTGGCCCGGTAAAAACATGTGGATATGGTGAACATTATCACTTTTTGACCAACCCAAGGGTACTGACCTCAGAGTCCCCCATTTACAGTGGGGATTCCCCAAATCCACAAAAGAGCACTTCACCCCCCTGATCCTTGGGCATTTTACTCAGATCCAGTCTCTCAGGGGTGAGGGGGTTTTACTTTTAGAGCTGAGGCCAAGAAACACAGCCTTTTTCGGGGATCCACAGCCCCACAGCCTGCAAAGGAATTTATCAGATTTTACAAAAAAACACTGTTAATTTTTAAAACCAAATTGTAAAGGACAATGGCAGACATTTGGGTTTTTTCCCCCAAAAAACAATAGATTCATCTTTCCTTTTCCTGAAATTTTATGGTCTATTTTTTATACTAAAATTTAACATTTAAAGCACTGATTCAGTAAGTTTTTTAATGTAATCTAAAATATTTATAACTAAATTTTAAAACATATTTTTCTAAATGAATATTTCTTCCTGTGATTATACTTAAAAATCTTTTTTGTACCTTTAAAGAGGGAGCTTTGGAGGCTTTGACCACGGGGAGCAACCTCAAAACCTTTTCCCCTGATCCTTAGATTTCTTCAGGTCAAACAAAAACCAAACTTTTTTCTGAAATAGGGAAAACAAAAACCCAGACTGACCACAGTGCAAAGGGGCAGTTTTTTTTTGAAGACTTCCCGACTCAGGTACTTTGGATCTCCTCCCCTAGGGGAATGGTCATTCAGTTTTAGGGCAGTGGGAAAAAGATTTAGCTCCTCGGAAGGGGTTCCCCTGATCTTTTCTCCCCTTTATGTACTTGGGCGTTTCTTCATGGGTTGTGAGCTGCTTCTTGTCTTTGTCAGTAACCCCGAAAGTAATTTTTGGTTTTTCTCCAGTGAAGGCCCAAAAGGGAAACGGGGGAAAAGGTCCCCGGGTTTCCCCCTTTACTTTTTAAGGCTTTTTTCCGCTCCCTTGGGAGACCCCTAACCCTTTAGGCTTTTTCCCTGGACCCGCGCAAAAAAATAGCTGAACATTGATTGAGGTTTTGCCATTTGATTTCATTGTTGTTTATAAAGAGAGGAAAAAACATATCAGCAGGCCCGAAATCCTGAATGGGTTTAGATGGGGACGAAACATACCCTTTTCCCGGTAAGCCCACTTCTCTTTAAAAGCTTGTGCCCCAATCCGGGGTTTCACTGAGGCTTTATTTACATCAATGCCCGCCTCTTTCAAGGGCTTCTTCAAAAAATAATTTCCATTCACAAGGGGGGTTGAAAAAACCAGTTTTTTCCCCTGACAGAAAACTCTCTTTAATTTCCCGGTGGGCCTGTCCCCTTTTTTTCCCAAGGGTCTTTTCCCTTCTTCTGTTCCGGGATAAATCCACAAGGGGTTTTGTACATCTCATTCCCAAACTTGGCCTCTCTTCTCTATTATGTTTCAGCATGTGTTCAAGGGCTTTTTCCCGAAATCCAAAGAGACCCGGGAAGTGGCCATATGTTGGGGGGCTTCCCCCTTTATGTCTTTATGTGTGAGAAAGATTTGTGGGCCCGGGCCATCAAATGAATCTTCCTGAAATATCCTCCTTCTGTGGGTCATTGAAACCCCCCCCACCTCTGTCCAAACCCGGGGCAACAAACCCGAAGGGGTCTTATTGGGTGGGGGCAGGCGGGTAGTTTTTCCAGAGGAGAGCAGAGGGGAAACAGGTTTCCCTTTATGAGATTTGTCACAAAAAATCCACTGAGGGTTTACTCATGACGTCACAACGATTTTTGGGTTTTTCTTGGAAATCCCAGGGGCAGGCCCGGGAAATCATCCAGGGCCATCAAAGATGAACAGAAAATTTTTAATGTCGTAGTTGGGGATTTCCCTTTTTTCTTTGGTTTCCATTGAGAATTTTGGGGAAATTTTTAACAAATTTGGTTTTTTCCCCTTTTTATCAAATTTAGCTTCCCAAAAAAAGGGGAAAGAAAATACAAAATTGGGCATCCTGATTAGCTTTTCCTTTACCCTCCAGAATGAACTTCTGCCCCAGAGACGGGTTTTTTTTAATGCCACGACCCCTTTGTCACACAGTTTTTTATTTCGTTTGCTTTTTCCATTAAGGGTTTTGGAAAATGTTTACATTTTACTGCATCTCTGGGCTTGCTTTTTCCTGGGTTTTTGTCCCCCAACTGTCCCCAGCTAAGTTTTTATTTACCTCTCCTTTTCCCCCCTCGTGTGTAGAGCTCTGTGTAGTCTTATTGAGAAATGTTTTGGGGTTCCTTTTTTTAGCGATCCCCTCAAAAAACACTTGAAAATTTTTTTTTAGTTAGGGTTTGAGTTCAAGTTCAAATCCAGCAAGTCTCGGAAAGAAGGGAAAAAACCCCAGAGGTATTAATATTACGTCTGATTTAATTTCCTCCCGTTTTTTAAAACTGTCTTAAAAAAGTTTTAAATTTTAAAAATGTTTCTCTAAACTGTCTGTAAAATCGTAAAAGTTTTCATAATGGGATTTCACACTGGTGTGACTGATTTTTTATCTTTTTGGTATTTGATGGGGATTATAAGTTTTTTCTCTCTCTCTCAATTTATTCAATTCAATTTTAATTTTAAAGGGGTTTATTGGCATGGGGGAAAAGTGTGTTTAAAATTGCCAAAGCAATGAAGTAGATAGGAAACAAAAAGGGGAAAAAAACAATAAATTAACAGTAAACATTTAACCCCGAAGTTTCAAAAAAATAAAAACATTTTTAAAAATCATATTATGTATATATACAGTGGGTTTTTAATAAAGTGCAAATAGTTAAAATACAAAAGGGAAAAAATTTTTTAAAAAAAAATATGGGTTTATTTACCAAAGGTGTTTTTTTTTTCCCCTGGTGCCCCTTTTTTTGGGGGCCCAAAGGGCCCAAATATTGGGAGCTTTATGGCACACTGTGGTTTTTTTCCCCCCGTAGTAAAGGGGGTTTTCAAAATTTGGGGTTTTTTTTCGAATTCTTTTTTGGACGCTGTAATCTGAGGGAAAAATGTGTCTCTTTTATGGGCAAAACATTTGGCAGGGGTTAGGAAAGGGGAGCTCCCGTTTCCACCTCATTTTGGGGGGCAGTGTGCACATGGGCCCGTCTTTTTCTTGAAAAGCCCGGTTGCCTACGGCGGCCTTTCTAAAAAGCCGGCTTTTGGGTCAATGGTTGTAATAGTCAAAACTTTTCCCTTAAAATTTGGGTCATCACAGTGGGGCAGGGATTCTGCCCTGGTAAATCCCCTGTTTTTGGGCCAAATAGGGATTCCCAGTTTTTCTCAGTTTTTTTTTGTTCTTTTTCCCAAAGTGTCAATAATTTTCTTTTTGGGTTTTTTCCTGAAATTGGTTTTGGGGCCCAAAATTTTGTTGTTGTTGTTTTTGTTGTTTTTGTTGTTTGTTTTTTTTGTTTTTGGGGGTTGTTGTTGTTGTTTTTCCTGGGGGTTGTTGGGGGCTTTAGTGTTTGGGAAAAGAGCCCCGGGCAAACTTACTTTGGGGCCCCTTTTTCCAAATTCATCTCTCTGTAGGTGTGGCTTTGTTTTGGAAAGGGTTTGGGGAACGCTTCCCTTTTAAAATGGGGTTTTAGAAAATTTTCCGGGTCTTTTCCCGGATTTTGATAAATTTGCAGGGATTGGCCCAATTCTGCTC
>CM072257.1:2231042-2259567 GCA_036851935.1 Coregonus suidteri | reverse complement strand
GGAGCACATTTTAAAAGGGAGTGCCCCTAATCTCAGTTTTTTTCCCTTTTATAAAAGAAAAGGTCCACAGAAGCAATCAAAAATCAGTTTCCCAAAAATCCCCACCAGGGCCCCAAGGCCCAAAAGAGCTCCCCAAAGGAGGGTTAGGGACAAGTTTGTAGACCTAAACAAGGCTGGAATGGCTCCAAGATCATGGGCCAAGCACCCTTGGGGGAGAAGGTGACAACAGTTGGTGTGATTTTCGCAATGGAAGAAACAAAAAATAATTTGCCCCAATCCCCCCTGGGGCCGGGGGCTCCATGCAAGATCTCACCTCGGGAGTTGCAATACATGAGAAGGGTGGGGAATCACCCAGAACACACAGGGGGGTCTTTTTCAATGATCCAAGGCAGCTGGGACCATAGTCACCAAAAAAAAAATTTGGTACACACTACCCCCGTAAAGGGAAACCGAAACCTGCAGCCCCCGGGAAAAGTCCCCCTCCTAAAGGGAAAAGAAACATATACGGGCCTTCTGAATTTTGGCCAATAACATCTGAATGATTCAGAGGGGGAAATGTGTAAAAGTGTTGGGGTTCAGATAAACCCCAAAATCGAGCTTTTTGGGCATCAACTCAATCGTCGTTTTTGGAGGAGGAGGAATGTGCCTATAAACCCAAGAACACCATCCCCACCGTCAAACAGGAGGGGGAAAAACATTATGCTTTGGGGGTTTTTTTTCTGCAAGGGGACAGGAAAACTTAAACCCCCTAAAGGGGACAAGGGAAACGGGGCCAATGTCCCAAATCAAATCTTGAGGGGAAAAAACCTCCTTCCCTCCCAACCAGGCATTGAAAATGGGTCGTGGGGGAGGGGTTATTCCAGCATGACAAGTTTTTTTGGTCCTCTGTAGCCAGTTTGGTAGAGCCCCGGCGCTTGAAACCCCGGGGGTAGGGGTTCGATCCGGGGACCCCCCATACACTAAAATGTATGCACGCATGAGGGTAAGGCGCTTTGGAAAAAAGCGTCTGCTAAATGGCATATTATATTATTAACAATGACCCAAAAAGACACAGCCAAGGTAACACAAAGAGTTGCTCAAGAAGTAGCCAAGCACATAAGGTTCCGGGGAGTGCCTAGCGCAGTCTCCAGACCTAAAATCCCATAGAAAATCGTTGGAGGGAGCTGAAGGTTCGAGTGCAAAACGTCATCCTCGAAACCCTTAATGACTTGGAAGAAGATCTGCAAGAGAGGAGTGGGAACAAAATCCCCTCAGGAGATGTGTGGCAACCTTGTGGCACAAACTACAAGAACCGTCTGACCTACTGTGATTGCCAACAACGGTTTTTGCCACCAATTTACTAAGTCATGTTTGCAGAGGGCGTGAAATACTTATTTCCGCTCTTAAAATGCAAAAACCAATTTATAAACATTTTTTGACATGCCGCTTTCTTCCGGGATTTTTTTGTTGTTATTCTTCGTCTCTCACTGTTCATATAAGCCTACCATTAAAATTATAGACTGAATCATGTCTTTGTCAGTGGGCAAAAACATACAAAATCAGGCAGGGAAGGAAAAATCACACGGTATCCACCAACGGTACCCCCCTCGTATATATAGCCTGCCTAACTGTCACTTTTATGTTTTTACTGTATATATAGGCCTCCCTAATGTCACTTTAATTTTACCTTCTGCTCTTTGTTCGTCAACCCAACACTTTTGTGTTGTTTGTTTTATTCTTACTTTTGTTTGTTTATAACATAAATGCACTGTTGTTTAAGTGCTGTAAGTAAGCATTTCACGTGCAATGTCTGCACCTGTTGTATATTCGGCGCATGTGACCATAAAAGTTGATTTGATGTGATTTTGATTTGATTTTATCAAATACTTTTTTTCCCTCACTAGTATAATTTTACCATTTTTTTTTGTTTTTTTAGAAATGAAAGTTACTTTATGTATCTAGTTCTCTCCATTGGAAGAAGTTGTAATAATTTAGACATATTTACTTATATATTGTATTAAAGTAGTCATAAAGTTTGTATTTGGTCCCATATTCCCCTTACCCACAGTGATTACAATTTCCAAAAGCTTGTGATTCTACAAACTTGTTGAATTGCATTATGGTCTGCGTAAAACTAACTAATCTGGCGAGTGTAGAGAGTATAGAGATATATGGTTATCGCCCACGTCTGCACCAACGATGTTAGGATGAAACATTCAAGAGGTCACCAAGTGCAACATTAGCTTCAGCGTGTAATTTAGCTAGAAAGAGGTGTCGGCAATCGCTATTAATCCTCGGCCCCCCTCCCAGATTAGGGGGGAGTGTAAGTGACAGCTACTACATACAGCAGAGTCTCAGCACTCAATCGCTGGTTGAAAAACTGTTTTCTTGCCCCTCTCCAAAAGATAGAATTTGTAGATAATTGCCCTCTTTCTGGGACTTCACCCACAAACAGGACCAAGCCTGAACCTGCTGAGGAGGTGACGACTGCATCCTAGCTGGAGGGGTGCTCTCATCTTAATCTACCAACATAGATGGGGCTCTAACCCCTCTAGCCCCACAGTGAAATAGGGTGCAGGCCAGGCAGCAGGCTGTTAGCCAACCTGCCAGCTTAGTGGAGTCTGCCCAATAGCACAGTCAGTGTAGTCAGCTCAGCATTACCCATTGAGACTGTGTCTGTGCCTCGACCTAGTTGGGCAGAACTTAAACATTGGCGGTGTTCACCTTAGCAATCTATTAGGATAAAGACTTCCTCCTTCCTGCCATTATTGAAAGAGATCGTGATACCTCACATCTCACAAATAGGTTTATTACTTAATGTTAGATCCCTCACTTCAAAGGCAGTCATAGTCATGAAACTAATCACTGATCATAATCTTGATGTGATTGGCCTGACTGAAACATGGCTTAAGCCCTGATATGAATTTACTGTGTTAAATGAGGCCTCACCTCCTGGTTACACTAGTGACGCATATCCCCCGTGCATCCCGCAAAGGCGGAGGTGTTGCTAATATTTACGATAGCAAATTTCAATTTACAAAAAATTACCAAAAAAAATGGCGTTTCCCGTCTTTTTGAGCTTCTAGTCATGAAATCTATGCAGCCTACTCAATGCCACTTTTTATAGCTACTGTTTACCAGGCCTCCTGGGCTCAATACAGCGTTCCTCTCTGAGTTTCCTGAATCCTATCAGACCTTGTAGTTATAGCAGATCATATTCTAATTTTTGGTGATTTTAATATTCCATTGGAGAAGTCCCCAGACGCCACTCCAAAAGTATTTCGGAAGCCATCATCGACTCCGTGAGGTTTTGTCCAACAGTCTCTGGACCTACTCATTGCCCACAGTCATTACTCTGAAACCTAGTTTTGTTCCCATGGAATAAATGTTGTAGATCTTAATGTTTTCCACATAATCCTAGGACACTATCGGACCACCATTTTATTACGTTTGCAATCGCAACAAATAATCTGCTCAGACCCCAAACCAATGAGCATCAAAAAGTCGTGCTATAAATTCTCAGACAACACAAAAATTCCTTGATGCCCTCTCAGACTCCTTCCTGCCTACCCAAGGACGTCAGAGGACTAAAAAATCAGTTAACCACTTAAACTGAGGAACTCAATTTAACCTTGCGCAATACCCTAGATGCAGTTGCACCCCTAAAACGAAAAAACATTTGTCATAAGAAACTAAGCTCCCTGGTATAAACAGAAAATACCCGAGCTTTGAAGCAAGCTACCAGGAAATTGGAACGGAAATGGCCGCCACACCAAACTGGAAGTCTTCCGACTAGCTTGGAAAGACAGTACCGTGCATTACCGAAGAACCCTCACTGCTTGCTCGATCATTCCTACTTTTCCAACTTAATCGAGGAAAATAAGAACAATTCAAATTTATTTTGATACTGTTGTCAAAGCTAACTAAAAAGCAGCATTCCCCAAGAGGAGGATGGCTTTCACACTTCAGCAGTAATAAATTCATGAACTTCTTTGAGGAAAAGATCATGACGCATTAGAAAGAAAATTACGGACTCCCTTTGAATCTGCGTATTCCTCCAGGGCTTTAGCTGTCCTGGATCTGCACAGCTTCTGCGAGGGCCTGGGATCCGGGAGAGACACACTTAAGTGTTTTAGTACTAATCTCTTGACACAATGATGAAAATAAATCATGAGCCTCAAAAACCTTCAAGCTGCATACTGATCCCATTCTACTAAACTGCTGAAGGAGCTGCTTCTGTGCTTGGCCCTCCTATGTGTTGAAATAATAAACAGCTCTCTATCCACTGGATGTGTACACAATCACTCAAAAAGTGGGCAGTGATAAAGCCTCTCTTGATAAAAGCCTAACCTTGACCCGGAAAATATAAAAAAAACTATCGCCTATATCGAATCTTTCCATTGCTCTCAAAAAAATTTGAAAAAGCTGTTGCGCAGCAACTCACTTACTGCCTTTCTGAAGACAAACAATGTATACACGAAATGCTTCAGGTCCTGTTTTAGACCCCATCATAGCACTGAGACTGCACTTGTGAAGGTGGTAAATGACCTTTTAATGTGCGTTCCAGACCGAGGCTCGCTGCATCTGTCCTCGTGCTACTAGACCTTAGTGCTGCCTTTGACACACATCGATCACCACATTCTTTTGGAGAGACTGGAAACCAAATTGGTCTACACAACAAGTTCTGCCTGGTTTAGATCTTACCTGTCGGGAAAGATATCAGTTTTGTCTCTGTGAATGGTCTGTCCTCTGACAAAATCACTGTACATATTCGGTGTTCCTTCAAGGTTCCGTTTTAGGACGCACTATTGTTTTTCACTATATATTTTACCTCTTGGGGAATGTTAATTTCGAAAACATAATGTTTAACTTTCACTGCTATGCGGATGACACACACAGCTGGTACATTTCAATGAAACATGGTGAAGCCCCAAAATTGCCCCTCGCTAGTAAAGCCTGTGGTTTTGCAGACATAAGGAAGTTGGATGGCTTGAAAACTTTCTAGCTCTTAAACTCGGACAAAACAGAGATGCTTGTTCTAGGTCCGCAAGAAAACAAAGAGATCTTCTGTTAATCTGACCATTCATCTTTGATCGGTTTGTAAAGTCGTCTCAAATAAAACTTGTGAAGGACCTCGGCGTTACTCTTGACCCTGATCTCTCTTTTGACGAAAACATATCAAGACTGTTTCAAGGACAGCTTTTTTCCATCTACGGAACATTGGAAAAATCTGAATTTTCTGTCCAAAATGATGCAGAAAAATTAATCCATGCATTTGTTACTTCTAGTTTAGAGACTACTGCAATGCTCTACTTTCCGGCTACCCGGATAAAGCACTAAATAAAACTTCAGTATGTGCTAAATACGGCTGCTAGAATCCCTGACTAGAACCAAGAAAATTTGATCATATTACTCCAGTGCTAGCTCCCTACACTGGCTTCCTGTTAAGTGGCAGGGCTGATTTCAAGGTTTTACTGTTACCTATAAAGCGTTACATGGGCTTGCTCCTACCTATCTTTCCGAGTTGGTCCCCTGCCGTACATACCAATTACGTACGCTAACGGTCTACAAGACGCAGGCCTCCTAATTGTCCCTTAGAATTTCTAAGCAAACAGCGGGAGGCAGGGCTTTCTCCTATAGATCTCCATTTTTTAAAAAAATGGAACAGTCTGCCTACCCATTGTTGAGAGACGCAGACTCGGTCTCAACCTTTAAGCTTTACTGAGACTTATATCTTCTTCAGTAGGTCATATGATTGAGTGTAGTCTGGCCCAGGAGTGTGAAGGTGAACGGAAAGGGCTCTGGAGCAACACGAACGCCCTTAGCTGTCTTCTGCCAGGCCCGTTTTCCCCTCTCTCCCACTGGATTCTGCTGCCTCTAATCCCTGTTTACAGGGGGCTGAGTCACTGGCTTGCTGGTGCTCTTTCATGTGCCGTCCCTGGGAGGGGTGCGTCACTTGAGTGGGGTTGAGTTACTGACGTGATCTTCCTGTCTGGGTTGGTGGCACGCCCCCCCCCTTGGTTTTGTGCTGTGGTGGAGACCCTTTGTGGGCTATAACTCGCCTTGTCTCAGGATTGTAAGTTGGTAGTTGAGGATATCCCTCTAGTGGTGCGGGGGGCTGTGCTTTGCAGAGTGGGTGGGGGTTATATCCTTCCTGTTTGGCCCTGTCCGGGGGTTTCTTCGGATGGGGCCACAGTGTCTCCGGACCGCTCCTGTTCTCAGCCTCCAGTATTTATGCATGCAGTAGTTTATGTGTCGGGGGGCTGGGGTCAGTTGGTTTATATCCTAGAGTACCTCTCCTTCTTATCGCAGTGTCCTGTGTGAATTAAGTATGCCTCTCTCCAATTCTCTATCGTTCTCTCTTTCTCTCTGAGAACCTGAGGCCCTGGGACCATACGTCGGGACTATCGGGCATGCTGACACCTTGCTGTTTCCCCAGTCCGCCTGGCCTTAATGCTGTTTCCAGTTTTCAACTGTTTCTGCCTGCGGTTAACGAAACCCCTACCTGTCCAGCCTGCTGTTTTTTCGACATCTTAATGATGCGGATATGATTGCCAACTGAGAGACCTGAGCCCACCTAGGACCTACGTCGGGACTGCCGGGCCGTGGTGACTCCTTGCTTGTCACCCCCAGTCCGCCTGGCTGCTTGCTGCTATTCCAGTTTCACTGTTCTGCCTGCGGTTATGGAACCCCTACCTGTCCCAGACCTGCTGTTTTTAAACTCTTAATGATCGCTATGTAAAGCCAACTGAGATTTATTCCTGATTTATTATTTGACCATGCCTGTCACTTATTGACATTTTTGAACATCTTGGCATGGTTCTGTTATAATCTCCACCCGGCACAGCCGAAGAGGACTGGCCAATCACCCTCATAGCCTGGTTCCTCTCTAGGTTTCTTCCCTAGGTTTTGGCCTTTCTAAGGAGTTTTTTTCCTAGCCAACCGTGCTTCTAAAACAAAACCTGCATCACTAGCTGTTTTGGGGTTTTAGGCTGGGTTTCTGTACAGCACTTCGAGATATCAGCTGATGTATGAAGGGCTTATATAAAATAAAAATTGATTGATTGATTGATATGCCAGTTTGTTTTTGGTTGTGTTTTGGAGGATGTTTTTTCCCAATAGAACTGAATGGTGATTAATGTCCTGTTTTTCCATTTACCTGGAGTTCACTTCACTTGTATTGTTCAGTAAGAATAGAAAGATGTTTCTGAACACTTCTCTTCTACATTCATGTGGATGCTAACCATGATTATGAATAATCATGAATGATTCTTCAAAAAGTGGGGGACTAGAATACATAAAGTGCTTTCTCATTTCGAACGGTGAAACAGATATGTATTAAAATACCCTCAAATAAAAGGTGACATTATATACTGTCACCTCATATGAAACATTTGATCCAAATCCAGAAATGCTGGAGTATAGAGCCACATTTAAAATGTTATATTTGTCTAAATAGATATGGGTGTGGACTGTATACTCAATATAATCTGAATCTGATACCTCACTGTCTGTCTTTGACTGATATGCTTTTTAAACTGCTCTGGTTCAGTCTACTAGCTCAAATATTTGTACTATACGTGTTCTCTCTACATCAATATATGATCATTTCTAATAATGAAACATTCATTAATTTATTAATAGATATTGCAGGTTTCAGGGACACTGATATACTCTGCATATGTTGAAAAAAATATACTGCCACTATTTTCACCACCAAAGAATAGCAGTGTGATTTTAATATGATTTGACTCTTTGCAAGGCTGTCAGGCTGTCCTAGTCACAGAGGAAGGCTGTGCTTCTCTGGTCTCAGCTCTGAAGTCAAACCCCTCACACCTGAGAGAAGCTGGATCCTGAGTAACAATGACCTGAAGGATTCAGGAGTGAAGCTGATCTCTGCTGGACTGGGGAATCCCACTGTAAACTGGAAGACTCTGAGGTCAGTATTCCTGTTATTGGTCACAAGTGATAACTGGTTCACCAGATCCACATGTGTTTACCAGGCACACATAGTCCACACCATATGTGTTTGGACGAAGTGAAGCTTACAGTTTTACATTTGGTGCATGCTCCAGGCATTTTGGGATTTGAGATGGAATGTTTTCATATTAGGTGACAACGTACAGATGTCACCTTTTTTTTGAGGATATATTTCATACATAGGTCTGTGTTTACTGTTTAGAAATTAAAGCACTTTATGTGTGTCCTAGTTCTCCATTTGAAAAGTTCGTAAATCATTTCGGGACATATTCACTTATATTGTATTAAAGTAGTCATGAATTTTAGTATTTTGGTCCTCATACCTATTCCTTACCTGCAGTGATTACATCAAGCTTGTTGAATTCTACAAACTGTTGAAATGCATTTGCAGTTTGTTTTAGTTGTGTTTTAGATTATGTTTTCCCAATAGAAACGCTGAATGGTGAATAATGTCCTGTCATTTTGGAGTCACTTCACTTGTATTGTCAGTAAGAATAGAAGATGTTTCTGCAACACTTCTACATTTCATGTGGATGCTACCATGATTATGAATGATCATAGCTTGTTTTTGGACATCTAGTCCAGGAATGGCTTAAAAAGGATTGCAATAATTTACCTGGAAGCTAACCTTGCAGGATAGCATTACTGGGTGATCTCTGAAAAGTCATAGTCAATCAATCATAATAATATAATAATACTTTTAGCAAAACTTTTTATTTTTAGTTCACAATCTGTAGAAGCAATGAGAATAAGTAAAAGGTTCAGAACTTTTGTAAAACATCAACAGTACGCTGTGAAATATATATGGCAAATAGAATCCTACCTATATGGATGTGTGTTAAGAGATAGAGGGGAGGTATTAAATAGAGTTGAAGGATGGGACTAATAACAAATAAAACAAATAAATAACAAAGATAGCTAATAATGTAAAGCATATACTGTGTCCATAATAAGTATATAGGTTGTATGTTGGGGAGCTTTTGGGAAGAGCACAGTTAGAAAAGATATGGCATATAGAAGCAAACCCGGATGGACATCATGAAAATGATCGAGAGGTTGAGAGTAGAAGAAGTTCAGGAGCTCAAAAAAATATATATTATATATATATAATTTATATCATCATAGAATTATTTGTAAAAGTAACTCTGGGTCCATAAGGTTGTAGATAGTGGAGTATAGACCAGAAGTAGAGGCCTGGGGCATTGTTGGTCACTAATTTACTCCAAGTAGGGAAAGGATGGTGGGATTGAAAAGTAATAAAGGGGAGTATATATATAAAAAATAAAAAATTAAATGGTAGTATAAAAACCATGGGGGATTGAAGTGATTGCAGACCATTACATTGATAGAAGATACAATCTATCTGCAATTATTTAGCTGATCCACCCCCCCCCAAAAAAAAAAAAAAAAAGTTTGCTTTGACCATGTGTGTGTCTGTATGTGTGTGTGACGTGTGTTCGTGTTACTTTAGAAATGTGTATGTGTGTTCAGGGGGTGTGTGTGTGTGTGTGTTCAGGATGTGTGTGTGTTGTTCAGTGTGTGTGTGTGTGTGGTTCAGTATGTGTGTGTGTGTGTGTGTGTGGTGTGTGTGTGTGTGTGTGTGTGTGTGTGTGTGTGTGTGTGTGTGGTGTGTGTGTGTGTGTAATTAATGCGAATAAGTGTGTTTTAATATTACCATACAGTATAAACATATGATCATTCAACAAGTCTCTCAAGTTACCCTTAACTTCTACTTTGATACCTAGAAACATCTACATTAAATGAATTAGTGAAAAGTGAGTTAACATTCTAATGTGAATGATGATGATTTCTAATATATATTTCATCCATCAGATGTCTGTGATCTCACACTGGACCTGAACACAGTAAACAGGACGCCTCTCTCTGTCTGAAGGAGAACAGAAAGGTGGACATGTAGGAGAAAGAAGCAGCCGATATCCTGATCACCCAGAGAGATTTTTGAGGACAGGAGACAGGTGCTGTGTATAGAGGGTCTGACTGGGTCGCTGTTACTGGCGGTAGAGTGGAGTGGAAGGGGCTGATATAGGAGTGGCATATAAAGGAATCAGCATGAGAGGAGAGGATAATGACTGTAAGGATTGGATGGAATGACAAGTCCTGGAGTCTGATCCTGCTCTGACAACAGTTTTACTATATGCCGTCACAATAAGAAGTCCACTACCATAGACGTCCCCCTCCTCCAGATCCCACAGAGTAGAGGTGTATCTGGACTGGCCAGCCGGCACTCTGTCCTTCTACAGAGTCTCCCTGACACACTGACCCACCTGAACACATTCCACTCCACATTCACTGAGCCCCTCTGTCCAGGGTTTTGGGTTTTATCTTGACAACCTCAGTGTCCCTGTAAATAATAACCATGGTAACACTGACACACACAAACACACACACACAGACACACACCACACACACACACACACACACACACACCACACTCTGGACCACACACACACACACACACACACACACACCCTGCTACAACACACACACACACACTGGACAAAACACACACACACACACACACACTTGACAAGACACACACACAAACACACTGGACACACACACACTGCACTGGACAAACACACAAACACTGGACACACCAAACACAGCACACAACGGACACAAATACACACCCTGGGACAAACTCGGACACACACTGGATAATACACATACACACTGGACACACACACACACTGGACACCACACACACACACACCACACACACACACACACACAGATCACTGGACACACACTGGACACACACACACACACTGGATACTCACACACACACACTGGCCACACACACACACACACACTGGACACACACACACACACACACACTGGGACACACAAACCACACACACACACACTGAACACACACACACACTGGACACACACACACTTGACACTCACCCACACACTGGACACACAGACACACTGGACACACACACACACATTGGACACACACACACACAGCACACACACACACACACCACACACCACACCACACACACCACACACACACACACACACCACCACACACCACCACACACACACACACACACACACACTGAACACACACACTGGACACACACACACACTTGACACTCACCCACACACTGGACACACAGACACACTGGAACACACACACACATTGGACACCACACACGACACTGGACACACACTGCACACACACACCTCTGGACATGCAAACACGGACAAAAACACCACACACTGGGACACACACTCACACACTGAACACACACACGCTGGACACAACACACACACTGACATACACACATTGGGACACACACAACACACTGGACACACACACACACTGGACACAACACACACGCACACACTGGACACACAAACACACACACACACTGAACACACACACACACACACACTGAACACACACACTGGACACACACACACACTTGACACTCACCCACACACTGGACACACAGACACACTGGACCACACACACACAGGACACACACACACACTGGACACACACTCACACACACACTCTGGACATGCACACTGGACAAACACACACACTGGACACACACTCACACTGGACACTCACACACACTCACACACTGAACACACACACGCTGGACACACAAAAAACACACACACTGACATACACAACTTGGAGCACACACACACTGGACACACACACACTGGACACACACTCACACACACACACTGGACACACACACACTGGACACACACACACACTGGACACCCACACACACTGGACACACACACAAACTGGACAAACACACTGGACACCACACACACACTTGGACACACACACACACTAGACACACACACAGACACACTGGACACACACAAACACTGGACACCCACACACACTGGACACACACACAGCCACACATCTTTCCTATAATAGTGAGGACCTTGACACAGGACCTTCAAATGAGGACCATCATTTCTGATAGAATTGTGGAACAAACAGACACCTCATTCCAGCACTAAGTGTCCAACAAACACAGACATCACTTCAAAACCTGATAAACTCCAATGAAAAAAATAGACATGCAGGCACCAGTCTAGTGAGGACCAGTGGTTGCTAGGCAGTTTCTGGATCCCAGGTTCCAGAACAGCTTCTATCCCAGTTCTATCTGCCTGTTAAATCAAGCAACTACTCAAACTGTTCCATCAGACTTTAGAACATCACTGACATTTTTTTTCCTTTTATGATCTTTTACCACTTTGCATGTTTTATTGATGTTCTTCTGATATATTTTTACTGTTTGTGTGTACGTACCACAGAGGGTTGGTGAGGACCGTAGTTGGGGAGGACAGAGGCTTGTAATGGCTGGAGCGGATTGAGTGGAATGGTATCAATACATCAACTTAAACAACATGGTTTTCCATGGTTTCCATGTGTTTGATGCCATTTAATTGGCTCCGTTCCAGCCATTATTTATGAGCCGTCCTCCCCTCAGCAGCCTCCTCTGGTAATGTACTGTCCTATATGAGCTCCAACAAGGAATTACAATGGATGGATTACTTTTAATACCTGCAAAATGGCAAATAAACTACTTGAACTCCTTATGAGTGTCCTGCAGCCGACTACGCTGTTGCCGTCTGACAAGATGCCATCTGACATTACAGGAATATTCTGCAAATGCTGGATGAATCCACCCAAAACAACATGTTAGTCTTTCCACTACACTCCATGAAGTTATAGTGGGACATTATGAGTTGACGTTAAGGTAACATACTCAGAACATACTGTACTTGTTTTATACTGTTTTAGATGTATCCTCTGTTTTAAACATTTAAACTTACAATAACACCCGTTAAAATACCAATGGTGATAATTCTTTGTATGTCTTTTATGTTGAAAAAACAAATTGTACAATTGTATATGGACATATGCTCCATAACTGTACAATTGTACACTGGATATATTGTACTTTTCATAATAAAACATATTTGAAACAAAAAATGCATGTTAATTGTGAAAAAATTTTCGTTATTGATTTACAATCCCAGTCAGTCAGGTTGATGTTTCTCATGAATTTTGCCCTGGAGGCAGAACTGCAAACAACCATTTCCTCTAGATATGCCAGCTGCATAGTCAAAATTGGCTATATCGTAAACATTTGTGGAAAAATAATTGTGTTTTAAATGGTCTTAATTTAAGTGTAAGGATTAGCAGTGAGGTTAAGGGTTAGCATTAAAATCAGATATTATTACTTTATGCCTGTGCCAGCTAGTGACCACTTTGCAGAACTGCCTCCAGGGCAAGATCATGAACAATAAATGCCAACCTGCCTCCCAATCATCCCCTCCCTATCTCTAGCAAAGGCTGCAGAACATGCAAGCTAGTGATGCGGGGGTTGTCTCATAACCCACAGTCCCCAGGCGGGCGGGTGGCAGGCAGGTTCAATACAGAGAAACAATAGACTACAGAAGAAAAATCCATTAATGGATCATTATTGTGCAATTTACACTAAGTGGACAAAACATTAAGGACACCTGCTCTTTCCATGACAGACTGAGCAGGTGAATCCAGGTGAAAGCTATGATCCCTTATTGATGTCACTTGTAGATGAAGGGGAGGGGACAGGTTAAAGAAGGATGTTTAAGCCTGGAGACAATTGAGACATGGATTGGTGTGTGTGTGTGCCATTCATGAATGGGCAAGACAAAATATTGAAGTGCCTTTGAACGGGGTATGGTAGTAGGTGCCAGGCACACCGGTTTTGTGTCAAGAACTGCAACGTTGCTGGGTTTTTCACGCTCATGGTACAACCACACAGAGGACATCCAGCCACTTGACACAACGTGGGAAGAATTGGCGTCAACATTGGCCAGCATCCCTGTGGAACGCTTTCAACACCTTGTAGAGTCCATGCCCCGACGAATTGAGGCTGTTCTGAGGCAAAAAGTGGGGAGGTAACACAATATTAGGAAGGTGTTTGATATAACGTCTTTTGATACAGCATTTATTAATGTCTTTAAAGTCATCAGCTGTAGGTGAGAGAGAGGAGAAGGACACGCCATGTGTTTGTGTCGGTCACGGATGGGGGGCCAGAAGGTCGGCGTGCCAAGATAGATTAGGGGCCACTGTTTTGCTAATCTTAGAAAGAGTACGTGATGGAATGGCCTGGCTAGGTGCCACACGATACTGTGTATGGGGATCCTATGTATGAGATGAGTGACACTCAATAATGGTTGGCAACTGTGGATGGAAGTAGCTCGGAGAGCATTATATAATAAACTGAGAGGTTTTCTATGGAAGTCATTCAGATGACAAGAGGCTACGCCCGTACCGCTTGTCATTGAATCCAGTACTGTAACCATTAAATATAACAATGAATCAAACTCTCCATCTAAGTGGTCGACTACTCTCTTACATCCTGAAGTACGAGATACCAGAGAAAATGGTCATAAACAGATTGGAGTCTAAACGAACAGGATGCAGTTTACAGCCGAACTACAGGTAAGCAGACTTTCATTTTTTTAAAAATAGGTTAAATTCTGCTTATCTTCCGTGTAAAGCTGAGGCTGTAACGAACGTTTAAAATTCAATATTTTGTTGAGGGGACCAGATGAGTGGTATTCAAGTACACGTAAACAGATAGTAAGGAGAAATAGCAAATAAGACAATAACATGGTGCTGTGATTCAACAAAAAATGATCAGAGCGATCATGTTGAAATCATGGCACCACTGAACAAAATAGGCAAACTACATTTTAATAAAGATCAAGTTGGGGATTTGATTCAAGTATTTGATTACTAAATATTGCATGAACTAATAAAAGTAATGGAGAGCCAACTTAGTTAGACCCGATATCTGGAAAAACAGTCTCCATTAAGAGTAAACCAGAGCTTCATTTTACCTCGAAGGGAGAGAAAGGAAACAACAAAATTATTAAGACAAATCCGCATTTTTAAAACAAGTATCTTTTAAAAGTAGTGAAAATCAGACAATGTGAGCAAATGGATGTTAAGTAAATGAGGATTTTCTATGTGGAACTATATCTTAGTAATTTATCAGCATGGACAGATAATGACTATCCTCAAGCTGGTAGTTTTAAAAGGGTTTAAATTACAAGTAGAGCGAAGTATATAATTGATAATACAGCCATAAGCTACCCGAAATGGGATTAAATGACATGAAAGAGGTGTGTAAATCATGGGATTTAATGAGTGGCACAATGGACTGTAAATATCATTAGGAAGGAGGAAAAAGTCATTTAAGAAAGTAGGTAATTGTAATGGAGCAACATAATCTACCTTATGAAAAGAGTCAGTCCACAAGGGGCTATAAAAGGATCTGACAGTATGAAAGGAATTTATCTCCACAGTTAGCGAACTCTATTCAGCCTCCAGCTTCTAGTTACAGGGGAAGACGTAGAGAAGAGGATAGTGACAATATGATTGGTTATATCCACAGTTAGCGAACTCTATTCAGCCTCCAGCTTCTAGTACAGGGGAAGACGTAGAAGAGGATAGTGACAATATGATTGGTTATATCCACAGTTAGCGAACTCTATTCAGCCTCCAGCTTCTAGTACAGGGGAAGACGTAGAAGAGGATAGTGACAATATGATTGGTTATATCCACAGTTAGCGAACTCTATTCAGCCACCAGCTTCTAGTAGCAAGGGGAAGACGTAGAAGAGGATAGTGAAAATATGATTGGTTATTTATACAATCTTATGGGGGTTAGAAAAAAACAAAAACAAATCCTAAAATCAGGTCCAAATATATGTTTCCTAAAGCTAAAACAGATAAACTTTGAGACCAAACGGTGGTGTGGGAATGCAGGTCATTGTGGTTCCAAAGGTTTGGTAGAGCTTTAGACACGGCAGAAAGAAGGTTTAGAGGTCATACAGGATGAAATAAACACTGACAAAATTTGATATACTAGAGAGTGGGTGGAAAATTAATATCAAATGATCCGGGGGGGTTTTTACAATAATCAAACAAAACCAAAATGTCGATTTAAACAATTAGATTAGCAAAATAAAATGATGTAATTTTTAACAATAGCATTTGAAGCAGGGGATGGATAATAATGGAGGAAGAGGAAGGTCCATGGTAAGTCCAGAGGAGGAAGAAGGAGTTTAACAGAGACAGGGATACTTGCAATTATTGTTAACACTGGGGACATTGGGTTGGAGATTGTAACGTTAGAATACAGGATGAGGAGAGACGAAGATATGGAGATAGAAGAGAGGGGAAATTGGACTCCTGCCCAACCGCACCGTATTCCCAGAATACACCTAGAGAGGAGAAGGCCGGGTAATCTATTATGGGACAATGACATACAACACCGATAAGCAGGGAGGAGGTTAAATACATGATCAATGCACCACAACACCGATAAGCAGGGAGGAGGTTAAACACATGATCAATGCACCACAACACCGATAAGCAGGGAGGAGGTTATACACATGATCAATGCACCACAACACCGATAAGCAGGGAGGAGGTTAACACATGATCAATGCACCACAACAACCGATAAGCAGGGAGGAGGTTAAACACATGATCAATGCACCACGACACCGATAAGCTGGGAGGAGGTTAAATACATGATCAATGCACCACAAACACCGAATAAGCAGGGAGGAGGGTTAAAACACATGATCAATGCACCACAATTGCATATTTCGGTAGCCCCATTAGAAATACCAAAGTTAAGTTTATGTGTATCTGGTAAAATCATTTCATTTCTAATAGATACAGGGGCAACTATGTCATGTTTAAGGCAACAAGATTGAAAGGTGTCCTTTAAGTAATCAGAAAGTCCAGTCTAAATTGGAATTAGTGGAACCATGCAAATTGATCCTATATCTCTCCCATTACAAATTGATTTGGAGGATATTATTTTTCAACATTCATGTATAGGAAGCGCTGCAACTCCTATGGTGTTAATGGGAAGAGAACCTTTAAGTCAACTCAATGCCACCATTTTTTGTTCACCAGATGGCATCGAGGTACATGGAACAACATGGGCTATTTTAATGAACAAAGAGCAGGAAGTCATTTTTAATCTGAAAGGGGGCACAATAAATTTATATGAATGTGTTTTATGATCCTTTGATATCAGTTTGGATAATAAGCTTTGATATTACATTATATTGTGGTTCCGTACATCAATGCCAATCAGATAATATCAAGGAGTGGTATGGATGAGGTGTGAGGTTATTTTAGAGTGTAGTGGAAAAAGTCTATTTTTTTTAATGAGAGGCTTGACTTTGACGGAGTTTCCTGAAGGTTAGAGAATTGGTGAGGATCCAATGACAGGGAAGGTCAGTGTCCTTGAAACTACTGTCTGGTTTGTTTTGGTTCCGCTGGGAGAATGTTTTGAAGAAGTTGATTTGTGTCGATTAAGAATCGTAAAAAAAAACAGGAAAGGATTGTTTGAATGTGAGTACCTAGGAGTTTCTAACATTCTATATGGAGTATGTGACGATGTGAAAATAGGATGAATTTTATGTGGGTGTAATCGATTACTAGAGAGGTGATAAAGTGATCATTTGAATAATATGTATGTATTAACTTGCTCACCCAAACGTAGACGTACGTCAAGGGGGGGAGAAATAATAAATAAAGGTTTTCTGAGTTTGAGCCGTTGATGGATAATTTGATAGAGATAAGGTTTAAGAAATGAACTACCCATAAGAAGTGGAATTTATAGACGTAACTTATAACATAACAAACCAGTATAATTGGGCTATTTGTGGGATTTATTTGGTCATTTCAATAGCATTGGGTAAATGGAATAGAGTAAAATCTGGGGTTTTCTGAGTGTAATTCAACTGTTTGGTGTGTGTTGCTTAGACAGATACTACAAAGTATTTGGTTTGGTGATGTTAGAATGGAAGATTTAGCGGCGTGATTGGTTTCAAATTGAAGACACAATTATTTTAAAAGGAATAGCGAGACAATTTCGAGGTATACATTTTTTTTTTTGCGTTGCCTAATGCTTTGCTAGATTAAACGATTGAGAATGGTGACATAATGTCAATCAATAAATGGATATTAATACTATGGATACAAATTCAATATATGCTGATCAACTACAGCAAGTGTTTTGGTTTGTTACTTGTAGCCTACTCAGAAAGGGACAGTTACCCAGATCTGCTGACTTCCAATAATGGTGGATTGGTGGATTCATAAGAGCTGTGGCTATGATCTTAGTTGATAACAGGGGATACTAATAGTATAGTGACGAAGCCACAGGGAAGAGAGGTGTTTTCTTAATGGAAAGTGAAGCAAGGGGGACAAAGAGAATTAAAATACTATTAAAAAACAGCAGGGATAAAAAAGCTGTTGGAAAGAAGCAGAGTATGAAAGATAACATTTAACTGAGGAATATAGGAACTTGTAGCTGAGGTAACTACAGAAATATGACTGACCCAATATCCTAACAGATAAACTGAACCAAACATTAGGGTACTGCAGCAATCGATTGTTAAAGTTGTAAAGTTAGTTTTTTAAACCCTACGATAGAGGGAAAGGCAGAACGCTGTTTGAAGAATGGTTTTTATTTGTTGTTTGGAGAGTTTCTAGGTGTTGATCTGTGGGTGTTAGCCACTGGGGGTTGGCTGAACGTGAGAGAGCTGTAAGTGTCATAATGGGTTCAGTTTGGTGTACCCGGATCACTGGTTGCTGTGGAAAGGGAGGAGGTTAAAAGGGTGGTGAGTGTTAACGGTGAGAGAATGGGTGGCTAGTTAGTGGTGGTTAACTAGTAGCGTTCAGATTGGTGACGTAACTTGCTCTGTGACCTTGAAGGAGTTGTTTGCCTTGCTCTGCAAGGTCGTGCATTTTGTTGAATGACTGTTGTTAATGTGTTCAGAGGGTCCCTGGTTCAAGACCTTGTAGGGAAGGAAGCAAAAAACTGTCACATTGATGCTGTTGACCTAGATCACTGGGGTGAATTGATAAGATTATACCAAAGGGATTGTCCTACCAACCCATGGCGGCTAGGATAACTTTCCAATTGAATATTAAGGGTCTTATTCAGCTAACATGATGATCGATGCTTAGCTGCCATTTGTGAAATACAATAATATCGATATAGCCATGCCCACACTGTATCTGTGAGTTGTTGGCATGTGTCATGGCCAGAGTGGGCACATTTGCTATATAATGTAACAGCTTTAGTGACAAAACCATCAGTAGAGTTGAAGATGCGATGGAAACCCATTTAACTTGTGTTTTTCATGTGGTACATGGGAATTTAACCACAAAAGTAATTATGTTATCATGTACAGTCCCCTTTTATCCACAAAAAATCAGTTTGATGGGAAAATGCGCATATTGTTTTATGCAGATTTTAGAATATTCGCATGAAACCTTTCGAATATTGGATGAAAACCGATCTATTGACCAGCTACTCCATTGGCCGCTCTAACAATGAAAATAATTGTCTTAAAAAGTTCAGGCAGTCGAGAGGAAGCAAGATCAACAGAACCGAAAACCAGAAAAAAATGTTTTCAAGGAACAGCAACAGAATCGGAAACGAAGGTGATCGATACTGTTCCAGAACAGAACTGATATTTTAAAAACAACTGGGTAATAACGTTATTTTATGAGTCACACACAAAAAAAACGCTATAAGTGCTTATGCAAAGCCCTCACTCTGTCACTCCAACTTATTCCAGTGTCTGCCTGCCAGCTGAAAGTCTTTACCAGTGGGTGTGTTTAGGCTCCCTGCCTGCCAGCTGGAAGTCTTTACAGTGGGTGTGTTTAGGCTCCCTGCCTGCCAGCTGAAAGTCTTTACCAGTGGGTGTGTTTAGGCTCCCTGCCTGCCAGCTGAAAGTCTTTACCAGTGGGTGTGTTTAGGCTCCCTGCCTGCCAGCTGAAAGTCTTTACCAGTGGGTGTGTTTAGGCTCCCTGCCTGCCAGCTGGAAGTCTTTACCAGTGGTGTGTGTTTAGGCTCCCTGCCTGCCAGCTGGAAGTCTTTACCAGTGGGTGTGTTTAGGCTCCCTGCCTGCCAGTCTGAAAGTCTTTACAGTGTGTGTGTTTAGGCTCCCTGCCTGCCAGCTGAAAGTCTTTTAACCAGTGGGTGTGTTTAGGCTCCCTGCCTGCCAGCTGAAAGTCTTTACCAGTGGTGTGTGTGTTTAGGCTCCCTGCCTGCCAGCTGAAAGTCTTTACCAGTGGTTGTGTTTAGGGCTCCCTGCCTGCCAGCTGAAAGTCTTTACCAGTGGGTGTGTTTAGGCTCCCTGCCTGCCAGCTGAAAGTCTTTACCAGTGGGTGTGTTTAGGCTCCCTGCCTGCCAGCTGAAAGTCTTTACCAGTGGGTGTGTTTAGGCTACCTGCCTGCCAGCTGAAAGTCTTTACCAGTGGGTTGTGTTTAGGCTCCCTCTGCCCCTCCCCCTCTCTGAAGCAGAGGCTACTGTACTGACCTTACAAAGCTTCATTCAGAAGATAGATGGTTTATTTGCTAGAGAAGAGAATGGTGGTGTCGGGAAGAGTGGGGGTGTGCCGGACACAACAAAAGTTTCAGATGCTTTTGCTTTAGCTTTTAGTGTCTAGTCCACAAGACGTTCAGGCAGGAGGGGGGTAACTGGCGCTCTAGTCCACAAGACGTTCAGGCAGGAGGGGGGGTTAACTGGCGCTCTAGTCCACAAGACGTTCAGGCAGGAGGGGGGGTTAACTGGCGCTCTAGTCCACAAGACGTTCAGGCAGGAGGGTGGTTAACTGGCGCTCTAGTCCACAAGACGTTCAGGCAGGAGGGGGTTAACTGGCGCTCTAGGTCACAAGACGTTCAGGCAGGAGGGGGGTTAAAGATGGCGGCCACCTGTAGTCTCTTGTGGGGGCGTGGGCCTCACTGGCAGAGTCCAGAGAACTCTCCTGAGGAGTCAGTGGAAGGAAAAGCGAAAAAAAACACAGTTTAAGTGGGAGAGTCGGCCTGCTGTGGCTGTCTTCCTAACTGCTCCACCTGAGTGAGGTCCAGCCTGCACTCTTGGGCCAGTCATTTGATTAGGGAATGTCTTGCAGGTGTGCTGATTAGTAATCCTACACAGGTGTGTTGGGTGAGCAGAGCAGAGCTACACAACAATATCCCATGATGACAGAGTGAAAACAAAGTTTTTTTGAAATGTTTGCAAATGTATTGAAAATTAAATACAGAAATATCAAATTTAGATACGTATTCACACCCTTAGTCGATACACAGCTCTGTCAAGTTGGTTGTTGGTCATTGTTAGACAGCCATTTTCAGGTCTTGACATAGATTTTCAATAGATTTAAGTCAAAACTGTGTCTAGGCCACTCAGGAACATTCAATGTAGTCTTGGTAAGCAACTCCAGTGTATATTTTGCCTTGTATTTTGGGGTATTGTCCTGCTGAAAAGTGAATTTGTCTCCCAATGTCTGTTGGAAAGCAAACTGAACCAGGTTTTCCCTCTAGGAATGTGCCTGTGCTTCGCTCTATTCAGTTTCTTTTTATCCCCCAAAACACTCCCTAGTCCTCGTCGATGACAAGCAGACCCATAACATGATGCAGCCACCACCAAGAAAACAGTGGCACTCAGTGATGTGTTGTGTTGGATTTGCCCCAAACACAAAACTTTTATTCAGGACATAAAGTTAATTTATTTTACTTTAGTGCTTTATTGCAAACAGGATGCTGTTTGGACTATTTGTGTCCCGTGTGGCTCAGTGGGTAGAGCAAGGTGCTTGCAACGCCAGGATTTGTGGGTTTGATTCCCACGGGGGACCATAGCGTCTGCTAAATGACTGAAATGTGAATGTATTCTGTACAGGCTTCTTTTCACTCTGTCAATTAGGTTAGTGTTATGGAGTAACTACAATGTTGTTGATCCATCCTCAGTTTTTCTCTTATCACAGCCATTCAACTCTAACTGTTTTAAAGTCATCATTGGCCTCATGGTGAAATCCCTGAGCGGTTTCCTTCCTCACCGGCAAACTGAGTTAAGAAGGACGCCTGTATCTTCGTAGTGACACACCATCCAAAGTGTAATTAATAACTTCACCATGCTCAAATAAATATTCTGCTTTTTATTTTATTTTTACCCATCTACTAATAGGTGCCCTTCTTTGCGAGGCATTGGAAAACCTCCCTGGTCTTTGTGGTTGAATTTGTGTGTTTGAAATTCACTGCTCGACTGAGGGACCTTACAGATAATTTTTATATGTGGTATACAGAGATGAGGTTGTCATTCAGAAATCCTGTTTAAACACTATTATTGCACACAGGTGAGTCCATGGCACTTATTATGTGTCCTTGTTAAGCACATTTTTACTCCTGAACTTATTTAGGCTTGCCATAACAAAGGGGTTGAATACTTGTTGACTCAAGACATTTCAGCTTTTCATTTTTAATTAATTTCTAAAAACATTACTCCACTTTGACATTATGGAGTATATGTGTGTAGGCCAGTGACACAAAATCTCAATTTAATCCATTTTATTCAGGCTGTGTAACAACAACATGTGGAAAAATTCAAGGGGTGTGACTTTCTGAAGGCACTGCATTATAGACCGTTCAGACTTCAGTAGGGGACGTTGTTGGGGCATCTCCTTTAGCATACGCATCAGATTCATCTACTGGGTTGTTATCAATCTAAATAAATACCATCTAAAAAAATATATATTGCTTGATTTGAATGCAGTCATGTCTTAAGAATATTTTGTTTCTTATTTTGAATATTTGTATATTTAGAAGTACATAAAATGCATGTAAGGATATGTTTTATATTATAACCAATCAGCATTCAGGATTAGACGTTGTATCATATTCTACAAAGGCATACTGAAACATGTAGCATATTTTAGTTTCCCATACAATAAAAACATGACAATGTAATACATTTGATAAATTGTATTTTATAGATTTCATTAGTAACAGAGTTATAGTCAGTAATACAGTCCAGTAACAGCTTATTTTTACAAAGTAAAACGTAAAAGAGAATTATATCAACCTGCAAGGCTCACGTCAAATTATTTGCTGTAAACTTGAGTGCCAAAGCTTGATAAATAGTGCAGAAACAATTGGAAAGGATGAATTACATAAATAAATATCGGTGAAAAGATATCCATGAAAAGATATGAAAACAAGAGTCATTTATTGATTGTATGGGACCCTGTATTGTGGCCTTACCCGTGTCTTAACTCATGAATCAATCTCATGAATAATGCTTCAGTTCGGCTGGCGCTGAACTCTGCTAGCCAAACCCAACGAGTGTTCTAGTATACTCCCTTAAAAAGACCTTAAAAGACCTTCGCTTGAAAATCGTGAAAAAAGAGGCAGTAGTCCTATTTGTCCTTTTTGAGATGCCGTAGCCAGTATACACTCAAAATCGTCTGAATTAATTAAGATAACTCAAGCAATCTTGGCAAAATGGGTAAAATTGCAGGACATTTGCTTTAAAACTGCAATAATTCTCTCTGCCCCATGGCAAAATATGTAGAATTGCATGAAATTGGTTATAAAATTGCTACATTTTCTCTCCACCCCAATGCAAAATGTGTATAACTGCAGAATACTTGCTTTAAAACTGCAATATTTTCTCTACACCACATGGCAAAATGTGTAAAAAAATTAGACCACCCACAGCACCCACAATTCTTCATCATCATTACACCATTGTTCTAAATTAAATTCACCCTCTTCACCCTCCTCATCGTTCAGTTCATTCTAATGTAATTGTAAAGTAACGTGCCCCATTATCCGTTTCCATCGCCCGTTCATCCATTGACATCATTCAACCAGTGAGGAGAGAGACACATTATCACCTGGGTACCAACGTCTTACAGCGCATTTGTCTTGGCCCCTTAAGATAGTACTAGGTGTGGAAACATTGCTTTTCACCTGTCTTTGTCACGAATACCGCCGAGGCTGCTCCTCCTCCTTGTTCGGGCAGGCTTCGGCGTTCGTCGTCCCCGGAGTACTAGCTGCCACCGTTTGATGTTTCGATGTTCGTTTGGTCATGTCTAGTTTAGTGCACCTGTTTCGTATTCTGTCCTGATTATGTCACTTATAAGTTTCCCTGTGTTATGTTTTGGAGTTGTGTGTTATTGTCCGCCTGTCGTTTGTCTGTTGGTTTATGTTGTGCTTTAGTGTTTTACGCGTTGCGCGTAGGTTTTCGCCTCCTGTGTTTTGAGGCCATTTATTTTCTGTATTGTGTATTCAGTCAAGGAAAGCTGTTTGACTTATCCGCTGTGTCCTGCGCCTGACTTCACCACCACATCCACAAGTACATCGTGACCAGTAAAATAGATTTGATGAACCCTTATTGGGAGGTGGTTAACTAGTCAGTATATTCCACTGATTCATATGGATACCAGTCCATACATTGGCTGTAAAAGTGGGTAAAACCTGACAAGCGTTTAACTGTAGCTATGTGGTCTTTACTTGAGTGTGTTTCAGCAGGGTGAGGTCAGAGAGGGTGAGGTCAGTCAGTATTTTTCTGAACTCCTAAAATGCGTTATACAATCTGATGGGATGGATGTTCAACCCCATTAAAATGACCATAAAGTCTATATAGTTCCTTTAAGTTAAGACCTCACAGATCTGTTCATGGCAAAGCAGTTCAATTAATGAAATTAATTGATTCTTAAAGAATATAACTTATAAATCATGAGCCTCATCTTGAGGAAGTCACCTGTGACAGTATTCATAAAGAGTAGGAGATCTGGGATCAGTTTAGCCTTTTAGATCATAATGAAAACAGATTAAATGGACAGGGGGGGGACCTGATCCTAGATCAGCACTCCTCCTCTGGGAAACTGCCTTTATGAATAAGGGCCCAGGAGTCACCAGGACCAAGAAACCGGACACATACAGTTGTAAAGTTTAGTTACAGCAGGTGTTTACTGCCATCTAGTGGAAGATACCAATAAACCACTTTATTATCAGGGTGGGGAGGGGGCTGAGCTGAACATAAAGACTCTCGGGAAAGGAGCATCTCTTTATCAAATCCTCCTTCAGAGTCACATGCAGGTAAAACATTGTGATTTCTATATAGTGCTGTATCTGAAAGAGCATATTCTGCAGTTTCTATGACACTTACCTTTATCAAATAACTCTCCAAATTCAAGAGGCACAGCTCTATTTCCAAATTTCACTTTTCTCAACAATATCTGTGCTGTCAATGTATTTAGCACATGACCACTCCAGCGGCAGCAATGCTCTGGCAACTAAGCAAAAACTAGTAACATAATCCAGTTAAAATATGCTATTCTGTCGTCAATGGATCAATGGCCAATAGAAACCAGATAGAAACTGATAATGGTGCATGTGACTTCAGTTTTGGTTAGCCGCAGATGTCGAAACAACTTGCTCAGTGTCTTTCCATATCTGGGGAAAGATGAAACCAGATCAGCGGGTGAGAGACTGTCTGAGACTGTGGTTTTGAGACACGTAGAGCCCCCCAAAAAAGACACAATGTCAAGACAGCAGGGTCCTGCTCTCCCTCTTCCCCAAGCACCACAGCTCCCACTGGGGAAAAATACACAATGTCAAGACAGCAGGTCCTGCTCTCCCTCTACCACCCCCAATCACCACAGCTCCCACTGGGAAAAAAATACAGACACACAATGTCAAGTAAGTAAGTGCGGACGGAAAAGTCCCATAAAAACTGTGTGCAGGGCAACCGATTTGTTTTGTGGGCTTGCTCACACAAAGCCCCGAAGCTGTGTGCTGACTGTGGACCTGAAGCTCGGTATAGTGTCTGATACAATCAACACATTATTGGTTTTTATATCTTGTCATTAATATATTAACAAAAATATTTATTCATGGGATTAATCCTTTATATTGTTAATGTTAATGAGTGGCGCAGTGGTCTAAGGCACTGCATCCCAGTGCTAACTGTGCCACTAGAGAGATCCTGGTTTGAATCCAGGCTCTGTCGCAGCCGGCCGCGACCGAGAGACTCATGGGCGGCACACAATTGGCCCAGCATCGTCCAGGGTAGGGGAGGGAATGGCCAGCAGGGATGTAGCTCAGTTGATAGAGCATGGTGTTTGCAACGCCAGGGTTGTGTGGGTTCGATTCCCACGGGGGGCCAGTATATACTGATTGGTGTCACACCTTGCTCTAGTGCAGGGATGGGCAACTCCAGTCCTCGGGGGCCTGATTGGTGTCCTACCTTGCTCTAGTGCAGGGATGGACAACTCCAGTCCTCGGGCCTGATTGGTGTCACACCTTGCTCTAGTGCAGGGATGGGCAACTCCAGTCCTCTGGGCCTGATTGGTGTCACACACCTTGCTATAGCGCAGGGATGGGCAACTCCAGTCCTCTGGGCCTGATTGGTGTCACACCTTGCTCTAGTGCAGGGATGGGCAACTCCAGTCCTCTGGGCCTGATTGGTGTCACACCTTGCTATATAGTGCAGGGATGGGCAACTCCAGTCCTCGGGGCCTGATTGGTGTCACACCTTGCTCTAGTGCAGGGATGGGCCAACTCCAGTCCTCTGGGTCTGATTGGTGTCACACCTTGCTCTAGTGCAGGGATGAACAACTCCAGTCCTCTGGGCCTGATTGGTGTCACACCTTGCTCTAGTGCAGGGATGGGCAACTCCAGTCCTCGGGGCCTGATTGGTGTCACACCTTGCTATAGGTGCAGGGATTGGGCAACTACAGTCAGTCCTCGGGGCCTGATTGGTGTCACAATTTTTTTCCAAGCCCCAGCTAACACACCTGACTCCAATAATTAACTAATCATAATCTTCAATTTAGAATGTGATTAGTTTAATCAGCTGTGTTTGCTAGGGATGGGGGGAAAAGTGTGACACCCCGAGGATTGGAGTTACCCATCCCTACTAGCTGAAAGGCCAGACGGTTCTAGTGTTAATGACTGGTAGATGGGTGTTGCTCATGCATTCACTCATGCTGACTGGCTCCAATACTTTGTTCTTGACTAAAGCCTCCAAGTCAGCCTTGACTTTTGGTATGATAGCATAATGTACAGGTCCTGCTTTCAGAAACGTTGGTTTGCTGTCTGGCTTAATGCTAAGCTTCCCTGTAATGTCGTTCATACTACCCAGCTGTCCATTAAAGACTTCTCCATGTTTCTTTAAGATGGCAGGTAGGTCTGTGTCTCCATGTGTCATTGTATGCACTGATGGCCAGTCCAGTGTGATTTTCTCCAACTATGAACATCCCAGTAGTGATGCATAGTCTCCTTTCACAACATAGAGTGGCAGCTTTTCAGATTGCCTGTTTACCTGAACTGTGACATCAGTGATGCCTCTCACAGCGACAGATTCACCTGTGTAAGTCTTTAACACGAGGTGCGCTGGTTGAAGTGGAAGGTGTTTAAGTGTCTTTTTTCTGACACAAGAGATACAGTTTGCCCCTGTGTCAATCTCCATACCCACCGGCTGTCCCTCTAGCAAGGGGGAGACATAGTAGCTGCCGTGCGACCCGCCAGGAAAAAGTCAGGATTTTCAGTGTGGACTCCTCGTCTGATGAGTCACTCACCTCAGTGTTCTCTTACTCAACAGTGTGAACATGTCTATGTGTCTTTCGTTGGAAAGCCCTGTTTTCTTGTTTCCCGTTTTTTGTGATTTTCTCTGTTCTCTTTTTTGTTTCTGGGAGACTTGTCCGATGTTGACCTTTTTACCACAGGCTGAACAATCCATGTCCTTACACCAGCATTTGACTTGATTTCCCGGTCTCTGATTTTCAGTTGAAACTCTGTTGAAACGTTTTATTTATTTGAAAGGAACACAGACAAGAACAAATAGCAGCAGGAATGGTTATACAGCTAGATACACAATACTGTTAAAAATATATATCAGAACAAATAGCAGCAGGAATGGTTATACAGCTAGAAAACACAATACTGTTAAAATATACATCAGAACAAATAGCAGCAGGAATGGTTATACAGCTAGAGAAACAATGCTGTTAAAATATATATCAGTATATTATGGAAACTAGTTATTGCAGATAAATACAATTATAATAAACCACATATACAATCACCCACCCTCCAACCCCTCCTGGGACCACCCCAACCCACCCTCCAACCCCTCCTGGGACCACCCCAACCCACCCTCCAACCCCTCCTGGGACCACCCCAACCCACCCTCCAACCCCTCCTGGGACGCACACCCCAACCCACCCCTCCAACCCCTTCTGGGACCACCCCAACCCACCCTCCAACCCCTCTGGGACCACCCCAACCCACCCTCCAACCCCTCCTGGGACCACCCCAAAACACACCCTCCAACCCCTTCTGGGACCACCGCAACCCACCCTCCAACCCCTCCTGTGCACTTTTCCTTTTTTTGTGATCAACTTTTTATTTATTTGAAAGGAACACAGACAAGAACAAATAGCAGCAGGAATGGTTATACAGCTAGAGACACAATACTGTCAAAATATACACTACCAGTCAAAAGTTTGGACACACTTACTCATTGTAAAAGTACAAGTATAAATCATTTCAAATTCCTTACATAAAGCAAAGCAGATGATTTTCTTGTTTTTAAAATGTACGTTCAGCCAGAGGCACACTCCAACACTCAGACAATTTACAAACAAAGCATTTGTGTTTAGTGAATCTGCCA
>CM072257.1:2208542-2221042 GCA_036851935.1 Coregonus suidteri | reverse complement strand
TTCTTGGGGTTGTACTTCATCCTTCTTCTTCCTTTCACAACACGGCGAGTGGAGTTAGACCAAAAAGTCTATATTTCTGTCTCATCAGACCACATGACCTTCTCTCATTCCTCCTCAGGAGTTCATCCAGATGGTCATTGGGCAAACTTCAGACGGGCCTGGCCATGCGCTGGCCTGAGCAGGGGGACCTTGTGTGCGCTGCAGTGATTTTAATCCATGACAGCGTAGTGTGTTACTAATGGTTTTCGTTGAGACTGTGGTCTCTTCAGGTCATTGACCAGGTCCTGCCATGTAGTTCTGGGCTGATCCCTCACCTGAAGACTCATGATCATTGTATGCCCCACGAGGTGAGATCTTGCATGGAGCCTCAGAACTGTTATGGGGTGTTGCCGTCATCTTGAACTTCTTCCATTTAAATCGAAATTGCGACCAACAGTTGTTGATTGCTCACCAAGCTGCTTGCCTATTCCTCCTGTTCCCCATCCCAGCCTTTGTAGGTCTACAATTGTATCCCTGATGTCCAATAGACCCAGCTCTCTGGTCTTGGCCGTTGTGGAGAGGTTGGGAGTCTGTTTGATTGAGTGTGTGGACAGGTGTCTTTTATAAAGGTAACTAGTTCAAACAGGTGCAGTTAATACAGGTAATTGAGTGGAGAACAGGAGGGCACTCTTAATGACAAAACAACACGTCTGTGAGAGGCTGGAATTCTTACTGGTTGGTAGGTGATCAAATACTTATGTCATGCAATAAATGCAAATTAATTACTTAAAAATCATAAAATGTGATTTTCTGGATTTTTTTTTTTGATTCCCGTCTCTCACAGTTTGAAGTGTACCTATGATAAAAAATTACAGACCTCTACATGCTTTGTAAGTAGGAAAGACCTGCAAAGAAATCGGCAGTGTATCAATACTTGTTCTCCCCACTGTATGTGCAAATATCCTCAAATAAAAGGTGACATTCTGTACTGTTGACCTAATATGAAACATTATATCTCAATCCAAAATGATGGAGCATAGCACCAGTTTAAAACTGTATGCTTCACTGTCCAAACACATATGGTGCATCGGCATATGTGGGCCTGGTAAACACATGTGGATCTGGTGAACAGGTTATCACTTGTTGACAACTACAGGAATACTGTCAACCATTTTTTTTAAATCAACATTTTTATTTAACCTTTATTTAACCAGGTAAGCCAGTTGAGAACAAGTTGTCATTTACAACTGCGACCTTGTCAAGATAAATATTTCCAAATTTGCGATAAAAACAACAACAGTGAGTTACTATTGGGGTACAACAAAACATAAGTCAAAAATACAACAGAAAATATATAGCCGACAGTGTGTGCAAATGTAGCAAGTTATGGATGTAAGGCATACATAGGCTATGAGTGCAAAATAATTACAATTGTATTAACATTGGAATGAGGATGTGCAAGAGATTATGTGCAAATAGAGAAACTGGGGTACGTGTGTGAGCAATAAATAACAATATAGGGATGTGTAGTTGGGTGGGCTAATTTCAGATGGGCTGTGGTAACAGGTGTGTGTGTCTGGTAAGCTGCTGTTTCTGTGTGTTATCACTTGCTTAAAGTTAGGAATACTGACCTCAGAGTCTCCAGTTTTACAGTGGGGATTCCCCAGTCCAGCAGAGAGCAGCTTCACTCCTGAATCCTTCAGGTCATTGTTACTCAGATCCAGCTCTCTCAGGTGTGAGGGGTTTGACTTCAGAGCTGAGACCAGAGAAGCACAGCCTTCCTCTGTGACTAGACAGCCCTGACAGCCTGCAAAGAGTCAAATCATATTAAATCCACACTGCTATTCTTTGGTGGTGAAATTAGTGGCAGTATATTTTTTCAACCTTTTTCATTGATATCAGTGTCCTGAAAACCTGACATATATATATGAATTATTATTAGAAATGATTAATATTGTGTGTAGAGAGAAAAATGTATAGTACGAATATTTGAGTAGACTGACCAGAGCAGTTTTAAAAAGCAGTATCAGTCAAAAGACAGACAGTGAGGTATCAGATTAGAGATTGTATTGAGTATACAGTCCCACACCATATCTATTTTGACAGTGAAGCTAACATTTTAAATGTGGCTCTATACTCCAGCATTTTGGATTTGAGATCAAATGTTTCATATGAGGTGACAGTATATAATGTCACCTTTTATTTGAGGGTAATTTTAATACATATCTGTTTCACCGTTTAGAAATGAAAGCACTTTATGTATCTAGTCTTCCTCCTTTTTGAAGAAGTCATAAGTATTCTGACCAATTCACTTATAGTGTATTACAGTAGTAAAGTTGAGTATTGGTTGTAATCTAGTTGCATTTGCATTTTGTTTTTGGTTGTGTTTTGGGTTATGTTTTGCCCATAGTAACTGAATGGTGGATGATGACTGGATTAATCTTCTGTCTAGTGGGTAGAATAACATGTTTCTAAACACTACTGAATGAAATCCTGATGATGCCATTGATTAAGAAAAATCATGAATGAATCATGAATAATAATGAATGAGAAAGTTACAGAGGCTACAACAAAACATGCTAACCTCTCACCATTAACATCAAATAAAAGGTGACATTCTGTACTGTTGCCTCATATGAAACATTCTAACCTCAAAATCCAAAATGCTGGCGCATAGCACCAAATGTAAAACTGTAAGCTTCACTGTCCCAAACACATATGGTGTGGACTATGTGTGCCTGGTAAACACATGTGGATCTGGTGAACAGTTATCACTTTGTTGACCAACTACAGGGAATACTGACCTCAGAGTCTCCAGTTTACAGTGGGGATTCCCCAGTCCAGCAGAGAGCAGCTTCACTCCTGAATCCTTCAGGTCATTGTTACTCAGATCCAGCTCTCTCAGGTGTGAGGGGTTTGACTTCAGAGCTGAGACCAGAGAAGCACAGCCTTCCTCTGTGACTAGACAGCCTGACAGCCTGCAAAGAGTCAAATCATATTAAAACCACACTGCTATTCTTTGGGTGAAAATAGAGTGGCAGTATATTTTTTCAGATAACATTTTCAGATATATCAGTGTCCTGAAACCTGCCATATATATTTATTAAAAAATGAATGTATCATTATTGGAAATTACAAATGATCAAAGTATTGCTTGTAGAGAGAAAAATGTATAGTACAATATTTTGAGTAGACTGACCAGAGCAGTTTAAAAACGCAGTATCAGTCAAAAGACAGACAGTGAGGTATCAGATTTAGATTGTATTGAGTATACAGTCCACACCATATCTATTTTGAACAGTGAAGATAACATTTTAAATGTGGCTCTATACTCCAGCACATTTTTTTTGGATTTGAGATCAAATGTTTCATATGAGGTGACAGTATATAATGTCACCTTTTATTTGAGGGTATTTTCATACATATCTGATTTTTCACCGTTTAGAAATGAAAGCATTTATGTATCTAGTCCCCCACTTTGAAGAAGTCATAAGTATTCTGATAATTAACTTATAGTGTATAAAGTAGTCAAAAGTTTAGTATTTTGGTCCGATATTCTTGAACACACTCGTTGTTGCATCAAACTCGTTGGTTGCATTTGGTTGTGTTTTGGGTTTTGTTGTTTGCCCCAATAGTAACTGAATGGTGGATGATGACTGGAGTAATTTTCTGTCTAAAGTGAGTATAGATAACATGTTTCTAAACATTACTAAATTAATCCTAATGATGGGCCATGATTAAGAAAAATAATGAATGAATCATGAAAAATAATGAGTGAGAAAGTTACAGAGGCTACAACAAAACATGCTAACCTCTCACCATTACCAATAACAGAGGGGGTATGATCCTTGGTTCCTCTGTAACTTTCTCATTTCATCATCATTCACGATTCATTCATGATTATTCATAATCATGGTATTATCCACATGAATGTAGAAGTGTTCAGAAACATCTTCTATTTCTTACTGACAATACAAGTGAAGTGACTCCCAAATGACAGGACATTATTCACCATTTCAGTTTTCTATTGGGAAAAACATAATCTAAAACACAACCAAGACAAACTGCAAATGTATTCAACAAGTTGTAGAATCACAAGCTTGATGTAATCACTGGAGGGCAAAGAATATTGGACCAAATACTAACTTATGACTACTTTAATTGTCTATAACGTGAATATTTTCAAATTATTACTACATAATAACGTAAATGGGAGAACTAGATATATAAGTGCTTTGAAAATCTTAATAAAAGGTAACACTGTACTGTTGCAATAATAACAAGTATTATACACTGCCGATCCAAAATGCTGGGCAATAGCACCATACTTAAAGACTGTAGAGGTTTCACTGTCCAAAACACATTGGTGTGTGACCATAATGTGCCTGGTAAACACATGTGGATCTGTGAACTGTTTGCCTAACATGAAACGTTTTATCTCAAATCCAAAACTGATGGAGCATAGCACCAAATGTAAAACTGTAAAGCTTCACTGTCCAAACAGCAGTATGGTGTGGACTATGTGTGCCTGGTAAACACATGCAGGAGCATCTGGTGGAACAGTTATCACTTGTTGACAGAGCTGTTCTAGAGAAGCATAGCTGATCCTCTGTGAGTCTGACAGTTTACAGTGGGGATTCCCCAATCCAGCAGAAGCAGCTTCACTCCTGGTCCTTCAGATTTTTTGTAGCTCACAGGTCCAGCTCTATCAGGTGTGAGGGTTTGAGCTTATCAGAGCTTACAGGAGCAGAGAAGCACAGTGCCTTCCTCTGTGCACATCGACAGAGTTTTTCACCTGACAGCTCTGCAAAGAGTCACTTTCATATGGCAAAACGCCACACTGCTAAGCTTTGGTGGTGCCCTCTGTAGTGGCAGTATATTTTTTCAACATATTCAGATATATCAGTGTTCTGAAACCTGCCATATCTATTAATAAATAATGGAATGTTTCATTATTAGAAATGATCATATATTGCTTGTAGAGAGAAAACAGTATAGTACAAATATTTGAGTAGAACTGACCAGAGCAGTTTAAAAAGCAGTATCAGTCAAAAGAACAGACAGTGAGGTATCAGATTTAGATTGTATTGAGTATACAGTCCACACCATATCTTTTTTGACAGTGAAGATAACATTTTAAATTGTTGCTCTATAACTCCACTCATTTTGGATTTTCAGATTAAATGTTTCATATGAGTGACAGTATATAATGTCACCCTTTTATTTTGAGGGTATTTTCATACATATCTGTTTTCACCGTTTAGGAAATAAAAGCACTTTACGTATCTAGTCCCCTCCCATTTGAAGAAGTCAGGAGTATTCTGACCAATTCACTTATAGTGTATTAAAGTAGTCAAAAGTTGAGTATTTGGTTCCAAACTCGTTGGTTGCATTTGCAGTTTGTTTTGGTTGTGTTTTGGGTTATGTTTTGCCCAATAGTAACTGAATGGTGGATGATGACTGGAGTAATTTTTCTGTCTAAGTGAGTAGATAAGAATGTTTCTAAACACTACTAAATTAATCTAATGATGACATGATTAAGAAAATAATGAATGAATCATGAATAATAATGAGTGAGAGAGTTTACAGAGGCTACAACAAAACATGCTAACCTCTCACCATTAACCTCAAATAAAAGGTGACATTCTGTACTGTCACCTAATATGAAACATTTATATCTCAAATCCAAAATGCTGGAGCATAGCGTCAAATGTAAAACTGTAAGCTTCACTGTCCAAAACACATATGGTGTGGACTATGTGTGCCTTGGTAAAACACATGTGGGATCTGGTGAACAGTTATCACTTGTTACCAACTACAGGAATACTGACCCTCAGAGTCTCCAGTTTACAGTGGGGATTCCCCAGTCCAGCAGAGAGCAGCTTCACTCCTGAATCCTTCAGGTCATTGTTACTCAGATCCAGCTCTCTCAGGTGTGAGGGTTTGACTTCAGAGCTGAGACCAGAGAAGCACAGCCTTCCTCTGTGACTAGACAGCCTGACAGCCTGCAAGAGTCAAATCATATTACAACCACACTGCTATTCTTTGGTGGTGAAAATAGTGGTTTAATTTTTTTTCACTATTCATACATAAGAGTCCTGAAACCTGGCCATATCTATTCATATATGTATATATACACTATCAGTCAAAGTTGAACCACACCTACTCATCAAATGTGTAAAAAAAAAAAACACAACAACTAATTTTTACATTGTAGACTAATCAGTGAAGACATTAAAAATATGAAATCACACATGGAATCAGTGTAGTAACCAAAGAAGTGTTTCAACAAATTAAAATATATTGTATATTTGAGATTCCTCAAATAGCCACTCTTTGCCTTGATGACAGCTTTGCACACTCTTGGCATTCTCTCAACAAACAGCTTCATGATGAAGGTAGTCACCTTGAATGCCTTTCAATTCATAGTGTGCCTTCGTAACAAGTAATTTGTGGAAGCTCTTTCCTTCTCATGTGGTTGAACCAATCATTTGTGCTGTGACAAGGTGGGGGGTTACAAAGATATTCCCTTTTGGTAAAAGACCAAGTCCATATTAATGGGCAAGAACAGCCAATAGGCAAAGAGAAACGACAGTCCCATCATTACTTTGAGACATGAAGGGTCATTCAATTAAGGAACATTTCAAGAACTTTTAAAGTTTTCTTCAGTGCAGTCGAAAAAATATCAAGCACATATGATGAAACTGGCTCTCATGAGGACCCCCACAGGATGGAAGCCCAAGTTTACCTCTGCTGCAGATATACGTTCGTTAGAGTTACCCACAGCGCTCAGAAATTACAGCCCAATAATGCTTCAACAGTGTTTCCAAGTCACAGACACATCTCAACATCCACTGTTCAGAAGGGGACGTGTGTGAATCAGCCTTCATGGTTGAATTGCTGCAGAGACGGGGAAAAACCCCCCAATTTTGGGGGGGGGCCCCCCCAAAAAAAAATTTTTTTTCCCCCAAAAAAGGGCCCCTTTTTAGGCCCTTTTAACCTCAAAAAAAAAACCCCCCCCAAAAAATTTTTTTAAAAAAAAATTTTTTTTTTAAAAACCCAAAAGGGGAAACCCCCCTTTTTTTTTTAAAAAAAAAAAAAAAAAAAATTTAAAAATTTCCAAATTTTTTTAAAAAAAAAAAAAATTTTAAAAAAATAAAAAAAAAAAATTAAAAAAAAATTTAAAAAAAAAAAATTTAAAAAAATTTTTTAAACCCAAATTGGCCCCCCCCTTTTTTTTTCCCCCCAAAAATTTTTTAAAAGGGAATTTTTTTTTTTTGGGGGGCCCGAAAATTTTTGGGGCCTTTTTTTTTAAAAAAAACCCCCAAAAAAGGGGAAAAAAGGGGGGGGAAAAAAAAAAAAAAAAAAACCCTTTTAAGGGGGAAAAAAAAAAAAAAAAAATTTTTTTCCCCCCCTGGGGCCCCCCAATTTAAAAAAAAATTTTTTTTTTTTTTAAAAAAAAAAGTAAAAAATTTTCCCTTTTTAAAAAAGGGGGGGGCCCCCAAAAAAGGGCCCAAAAATTTTTTTTTTAAAACCCCCAAGGGAACCCCCCGGAAAAAAAAACCCCAAAATTTTCCTTTTAAAAAACCCCCAAAAACCCCCCCTTTTTTTAAACCCCCTTTTTTCCCTTCCCTTTTTTTTTGCCCCCCCCCCCCCTAAAAAAAAAGGGGAAAAAAAAAATTTTTTTCCCCAACCCCCTTTTTTTTTTTCCCCCAAAAATTTTTTTTAAAACCCTTTTTTGTTGGGGGGGGGAAAAAAATTTTGGTGGTTTTTCCCCCCCCAAGGGGGTTTTTTTTTTTTTTTTTTTTTTTTTTTTTAAAAAAAATTTTTTTCCCAAAGGTTTTGGGGGGTTTTTAAACGTTTTTAAAAAAATTTTGGGTTGGGGTTTTTTTTTTTAAAGGGAAAATTTCCCCAAAAATTTTAAAAAAGAAACCCAAAAAAAAAATTGTTTAAAAAGGGAAATTTTTTTTTTTAAAAAAAAAAACCCGGGGGGGGAAAAATTTTTCCCCGGTCAAAACCCCCTTTTGGGGGGCCCCCCCTTTTTTTTTTTTTTTTTAACCGGCCCAAAAACCCGGGGGGAATTTTAAAAAAAGGGAAAAAGGGGCCCCCGGGGGGCCCCGGGGGGGAACCCGGGGGGTTTTAACCCCCAAAAAAATTCCCCCCCGGGGGGGGAACGGGGCCCCCGGGCCCAATTGGGGGTTTTTCCCCCGGGGGGGGGGTTTTCCCCTTTTCCCCCCCGGGTTTTTTTTCCCAAAACCCCCCCCCCCGGGGGGCCCCTTTTTTTTTTTTTTTAAACCCCCCAAAAATTTTTTTTTGGGGGGGGAAAAAAAATTTTTTTTTCCAAAAATTGGGTTTTTTAAAAGGGGGTTTTTCCCCCCCCCCTTTCCCCCCGGGGCCCCATCCAAAAAAAAAAAAAGGGGAAAAAAAAAAAAATTTGGGAAAAAAAAAAAATTTAAAAAAAATTTTTTTTTTTGGGGAAATTTTTTAAAAAAAAAAAAATTTGGGTTAAAAAATAAAATTTTACCAAAAAAGGGGGGTACAAAAAAAAGTTTTTTTTTCCCCCCCCCAAAAAAAAAAAAAAAAAAAAAAAATTTAAAAAACCCTTTTTTTCCAAAAATTTTTTTAAAAAATTTTGGAAACCCCCCTTTTTTTTTTTTTGGGGGGAAAAACCCGGGGCGGGGGGGGTGGGGGGTTCCCAAAATTAAAAGGTTTTTGGGGGAAAAAAAGGGGGGGAAAATTTTGGGGGGGTTTTCCCGGGGAATTCTTTTTTTTAAAAAATTTTCCCCAAATTTTTTTAAAACCCTTCCCCTTGGGAAAAAATTTTTGGGGTTTTTTTTTAAAAAAACTTAAAATTTTCCTTTGGCCCCAAAAAAAAGGGGGGGAATTTCCGGGGGGTTTTTTAAAAAAAATTTTTCCCCCCTTAAAAGGTTTTAAAAAAGGGTTTAAAAGGGGGGGAAAAAAATTTTTTTTTTTAAAATTTTTTTTTTTTTTAAAAAAATTTTTTCCAACCCAAAAAAATAAAGGGGGGGGTTTTTTTTTCAAAAATTTAAAATTTTTTTTTTTTAAAACCCCCAAATTTAAAAAAAAGGGGGTTTTTTTAAAAAAAAGGGGGGGCCAAAAAAGGGGGGAAAAAAAAATTTTTTTTGGAAAAATCCCAAAAAAAAAAAAAATTTTTCCCCCCTTTAAAAAAATTTTTTTTTTTTGGGGGGGGTTTTGGGGGGTTTTTTTGGGGGTTTTTTTTGTTTTTTTTAAAAAAAAAAATTTTTTTTTTTTTTGGGTTTTTTTTAAATTTTTTTTGGGGCCTTTTAAATTTTTTTTTTTGGGGTTTTTTTTTGGGGGTTTTGGGGGGGGGAAAGGGGGTTTTTGGGGCCGGGGGGGGGTTTTTTTTAAAAAAAAAAAAAAATTTTTAAAAAAAAGGGGGCCCCTTTTTTTTCCCCCCCCGGAATTTTCCCCCCTTTTTTCCCCCCAAAAAAAGGGGGGGGGGGGGAAAGGTGGGGCCAAAAAATTTTTTGGGTTTAAAAAAAAAATTTTTTTTTTAAAAAAAATTTTTTTTTCCCCGTTTTGGGCCCTTTGGGGGGGGGAAAAAAAAAAAAAAATTTTTTTTCCCCCAAAAGGGGGTTTTTTGAAAAAAACCCCCCCAAAAATTTTTTGGGTTTTTAATTTTTAAAAATTTTTTTATTTTTTAAAAAAGGGGGTTTTTTAAATTCTTTTTTTTAAAAAAAACAGGTTTTGGGGGCCAACCCAAAAAAAAAACCCCTTTCCCCACTGGGTTTTTTAAAAAAAAAACCCTTTTAAAAAGGGGGGGGTTTTTAAAAGGGAACAATTTCCTTTGGGCTTGGGGGGGACTTTTCCCCAAAAAAAGGGGTTTTTTTTTCCCCCCAAAACCCCCCCAAAAATTTTTTCCCCCCTTTTTTTGGAAAATTTTTTTTGGGGGGCCCGGGGGTTTTTCCCCCTTTTTTAAACCCCCAAAATTTTTTCCCGGAACCCCCGGGGCCCCCCGGGGGCCCCCTTTTCCCCCCCCCCCTCCCAAAAAATTTTTTTTCCCAAAAAAAACAAAAAAGGGGGGTTTTTTTCCCCTTAATTTAAAATTTTTTTTAAAAACCCCCCAAAAAGGGGAAAACCCCCAAAGGGGGCCGGGGGTTAAAAAAGGCCCCAATTTTTAAAAGGGGGGGGAAAAAATTTTTTTTTTTCCCCCCCCTTTTTTTCCGGCTTTTAAAAAAAAAAACCCCCCCCCCAAAAAAAGGGGGTTTTTTTTTAAAAAAATTTTTTCCCCCTTTTTTTTTTTTTTTTTCCCCCCCCCTTTTTTTTTTTTTTTTTCCCCCCCCAAAAAATTTTTCAATTTTTGGGCCCCTTTTTTCCCTTTTTCCAAAAAAAAATTTTTTTAAAAGGGCCCCCAAAAAAAATGGGGAAAAAATGGGTTTTTTTTTTTGGGGGGAAAAAAATGGAAAATTTTTTTTTTTTTTTTTCCCCCCTTTTTTTCCGGAAACCCCCCCCCCCCCTTTTCCCCCCGGGGGAAAAAAACCCCCCCTTTTTTTTTCCAAAATTTTAAAGGGGCCCCGAAGGGGGCAAAAATTTTTTTTCCCCCCCCCAAACCCGGGGGTTTTTTTAAAAGGGGGGAAAAACCCCCAAAAAAAAAAAAAATTTTTTTTAAAAAAGAATTTTTTTTTTTTAAAAAAAAACAAAAAAATTTTTTTAAAAAAAAAAAAAAAAAAAATTTTTTCCCCCCCCCCCCCCAAAAAAAAAATTTCCCCTTTGGGGGGGAAAAAAAAAATTAAATTTGGGTTTTTTTTTTTTTTTTTTTTCCCCCCCCAAAATTTTTTTTAAAATTTAAAAATTTTTTTTTTTTCTTTTTTTTTTTTCCAATTGGGGTTTTCCCTTTTTTAAAAAAAAATTTTTTTTAAAAAATTTTTAAAAAAGGGGAAAAAAGGAAATTTGGGTTTTTTTTTTCCCAAATTTAAAGTTTTTTTTTTTTAAAAAAATTCCCCTTTTTTTTTTAAAAAAAAAATTTTTTTTCAATTTTTTTTCAAAAAAGCCCGGGGGGAAAAAAAAAAAAATTTTTTTTTTTTTTTCCCCCAAAATTTTTTAAAATTTTAAATTTTTGGGGGGAAAAAAAAAAAAGGGGGGGGGGGAACCCCCTTTTTTCCCCCCCCTTTTTTTAAAAAAAAAAAAAAAACCCGGCCCGGGTTTTTTTTTTTTTCCCCCCCAAAAATTAAAGGGGGCCCCCCAAAATTTTCCCCCCCCCCCCCTTTTTTTAAAAAAAAAACCCCAAAAAAACCCCCCTTTTTTTAAAAAAAGGGGTTTTTTAAAAAACCCCCGGGGGGTTTTTTTTCCCCCCCCCCCCCCCCCTTTTTTGGATTAAAAAACCCCCTTTTAAAAAAATTTTTCCCCAAAAAAAAAAAAAAACCCCTTTTTCCCCCTTTTTTCCCCCCCCCCTTTTTTTTTTTTTTTTTTCTTTTTCCCCTTTTTTTTTTTTCCTTTTCCCCCCCCCCCCCCCCCCTTTTTAAAAAAACCCCCCCCCTTTTTTTCCCCCTTTTTTTTTTTTTGGGGCCCCCCTTTTTTCTTTTTTTTAATTTTTTTTTCCCCCCCCCCCCCCCCCCCCCCCCCCCAAAACCCCCCCCCCCCCAAAAAAATTTTTTTTTTTTTCGGGAAAAAAATTTTTTAAAAAGGGAAAAAAAACCCAAAAATTTTTAAAAAAAAAAAAAAAGGGGTTTTTTTTTTTTAAAAAAAATTTTTTTTTCCCCCCAAAAAAAGGTTTTTTTTTTCCAAAAAAAATTTTTTTTTTTTTTTAAAAGGGGGGGGGGTTTTTCCCCCCCCCCAAAAACCCCCCCCCCTTTTTTTTCCCCCCCCCGGGGGGCCGGGGCCCCCAAAAAATTTTTCCTTTTCCAAAATTTTAAAAAAATTTTTGGGAAAAAAAAAAAAATTTTTTTTTAAAAAAATCAGGATTGGGGGGTTTTTTAAAAAAAATTTAAAGGGGAAAAAAAAAAGGGGGGTTTTTGGGGAAAATTTGTTTTTTTTTAAAAAAAAAAACCCCCCCCAAAAAAAAAAAAAAAAATTTTTTTAAAAAAAAATTTTCCCCCTTTCCAAAAAAAAATTTTTAAAAAAAAAAAATTTGGGGGCCGGTTTGATGTTTTGGGGGGTTTTTAAAAAAAATTTTTTTTTTTTTTTTTAAAAGGGGGCCCAAAAAAAAAAAAAAAAAGGGGGGGGGTTTTTTAAAAAAAAAAACCCCCCTTTGGGGAAAAAAACCCCAAAAAGGGTTTTTCCCCCCCAAAAAAAAACCCCCAACCCGGGAAATTTTAAAAAAAAACCCCAAAAAAAAAAAAAATTTTTAAAAAATTTAAAAATTTTTTTTTAAAATTTTAAAAAATACAAATGGAAATTTAAAAAGGGGGGAAAAAAAACCAAAAAAAAAAGGGGGGAAACCAAAAATTTTTTTTAAAAAAAATTTTTTGGGGAAAAAAAAACCAAAAAAAAAAAACCCCAAAAAAAAAAAGTTTTTTTTTAAAAAAAAAACTTTTAAAAAA
>CM072257.1:2187192-2208042 GCA_036851935.1 Coregonus suidteri | reverse complement strand
AATGGCAAAGGGTATGCCTTTTGGGAAAATAATAAAAAATACAGCCCTTTAAAAAATTTTATTTTTTGTTCCTTAGGGTACCTGGGTTGCTCCGAGGGCCCTTTTTTGAGGGTTTGTTTTGTTGTTTAAAGCCAGTTTTTAAATTTTAGCATCCCAATTGATGGTGGGCAGGGAATCACACATTGCTTAAAACAAAGTCCAATTTGGTTTTTTTCCTTAAAAATGTTGTGCGCCTTTTGCATATCATAGACAAAAACAAAGAGTCTACCAAAATCACTAAAAATGGGCAGTGATAAAGCCCCTCTTTAAAAAGCCCAAAACCTTTACCCGGAAAATAAAAAAACATCGGCCTATATCGAAAACTTCCATTCCTCTCCAAAAAATTTTTTGGAAAAAACTTTGCCAGGGAACCCCACGCCTTTCTGAAGACAAAACAATGTATACGAAATGCTTTAGGGTTTGGGTTTTTGACCCCCCTTTATACACTGAGGGCTGCCTTTTAAGGTGGGTAAAAGACCTTTTAAAAAGGCGGGGCAGACCGGGCTCTGCATCTGTTTCCCCGGGGCTATAGAATTAGTGCTGCCTTTGAACCCCTCGATCAACCCCTTCTTTTTTGGGGAGGGCCCGGAAAAACCCCAAAATTTGGTTTTACAAGACAAGTTTTGGCCTTTGGTTTTGATCCCACCGTCGGAAAGATATCCCGTTTGTCTCTGTGAATGGTCTGTCCTCCCGCAAAAACAATGTACATTTCCCGGTTTTTCCTCAAGGCCTTTTTAGGGCCACATTGTTTTCACTATATATTTTACCTCTTGGGGGGGTTTCGAAAAAATTGTTAAAATTTCCCCCTGCTATGCGGATGCACACAGCTGACATTTCAATGAAACATGGGGAAGCCCAAAAAATTTCCCTGTAGAAGCCTGTTTTTCAGGGCCCTAAGGAATGGAGGCTAAAAAAATTTTTACTTTTAAAAAATCGGACAAACAGAGATGCTTGTTCTAGGTCCCAAGAAACAAAAGATCTTCCCGTTTAAAACTGACAATTCATCGATGGGTTGTAAAGTCTCTTTAAATTTAAAAAATGTGGGAAAGGAAACCTTTTGGGGTTTCTCTTGAAACCCTGATCTCTCTTTTGGGCGAACAATCAAGACTGTTTTAAGGACCCGCTTTTTTCCATTACGAAAAATTTGGGAAAAATCAAAGGGGAAAATTTTTGGGGCCAAAAAATGTGTAAAAATTAATTTCCCTGCAATTTTTTTACTTCTAGGTTAGGGAAATTCAATTTCCTTTTTTTTTCCGGCTACCCGGAAAAAAGCACTAAATAAACTTTAGTTAGTGCCCAAAAACGGCTGCTAAATCCTGACTTAAAAACCAAGAAAATTTTATCAATTTTTACTTTCCAAATGCCCAGTTCCCCACATGGCTTTTCCCGTTAAAGGGAAGGGGTTTATTTCAAGGTTTTACGGGTTAAACCCATAAAAACCCTTACATGGGCTTGGGTCCCACCTATTTTTCCCAGTTGGGGCCCCGCCGTACTTTCCAATACGTTTCCTAAATTTTTCACAAGACGCAGGCCTCCTAATTTTCCCCTAGAATTTTTTTAAAACAAACAGCGGGAAAGGGGCCCTTTTTCCTATAGATTTTCCATTTTTATGGAAAAAAAAGTCCCGCCTTAAACCCCTGTGAGAACGCAACTCGGGGCTCAACCTTAAGTCTTTACTGAAGACTTATCTCTTCAGTACGGGCATATGATTGAAATGTAGTCTGGCCCCGGATTTTGAAGGTGAAAGGAAAGGGGGTTTGGGGCAAAGAAAAACCCTTTCTGTCTCTGCCAGGCCGGTTCCCCTTTTCCAACTTTGGGTTTTTCTGCCTTAAACCCGGTTTTCAGGGGCTTGGGGTCACTGGCTTGCTGGGGGTCCTTTCCCTGCCGTCCCTTTTGGGGGGTGGGGTCACGGAAAAGGGGTTTTAGGTTTTTTTGACTGTGAATTTTCCCGTCTGGGTTGGCCCGCCCCCCCCGTGGGTTTGAGAGCTGTGGTGGAGAAACCTCTGTATGGGCTATATACTCTAGGCCCTAGATATGTCTCAGGAATTCGTAAGTTGATGGTGGGGAGTATCCCTCTGGTGGTGCGGGGGCTGTGCTTTGGCGGAGTGGGTGGGAGTTATTATCCTTCCTGTTTGCCCTATCCAGCGGGGTTTCTGTCGGATGGGAGGGCTCACAGGTCTCCGGAACCGATCCTGTATCAGCCTCCAGGTCTTTATGCTTGCAGTAGTGTATGTGCGGGATAGGGCTGGGGTTAGTTGGTGTATACCCTGGAGTACTCTCCTGTCTTATCCAGTGTCCTGTGTGAATTTAATTATGCTTCTCTAATTCTCTCGTTCTCTCTTTCTCTGTGAGAACCTGAGCCCTAGGACCATACGTCAGGATTACCGGGCTATATGATGACACCTTGCTGTCCCCATTGTCCGCCTGGACTTTGCTGCTCATCTCAGTTTCAAAACTGTTCTGTCCTGCGGCTACGAAACCCTAGCCTTCGTCACAGAACCTGATGTTTTTCCACTCTTAATGATCGGCTATGACAAGCCAACTGAGAGGACCTGAGTCCCTAGGACCATACGTCGGGACGTACCGTCCGTTTTGTGACTCCTTGCTGTCCCCAGTCCGCCTGGCCTTGGCTGCTATTCCATGTTTCAACTGTGTTCTGCCTGCGGCTATGGAACCCCTACCTGGCCCAGGACCTCTGTGTTAAAACTCTAATGACTGTCTATGAAAAGGACAACTTAGATTTAATTCCTGAGTATTATTTGACCAATGCTTCTTGTCACTATGAACATTTTTGAAACTCTTTTGGCATGGTTCTGTTATGAATCTCCGACCGGCGACAAGCAGAAGAGGACTGGCCACCCTATATTACATAGCCTTAGTGTTCCTCTCTAGGTTTGTCTTCCATGGTTTGGTGTCCATTTTTCTGTAGGGAGTTTTTCCTAGCCACCGTGCCTTCTACACCTGCATAGCTGTTTGGGGTTTTAGGCTGGGTTTCTGTACAGACACTTCGAGATATTAGCTGATGTAAGAAGGGCTATATAGAATATAAAATTGATGTGATGATGTCATTAAATATGCATCGGTCTACGTCTTTCGCATGCATTGTTTACAGCTCATGTTTCTGGAGCATATAGATCGCTTTAATATATAATGCCAGCCATTTTCTTTAACAAAAAGCCACAATACCCTCACATACCCCCTCAATTAGAGCCCTGGTTTTAACTTAACACACACCAAGTTCTTCACTGACACTGATATATTTAAGGAGTGCATGGTGATTAGGGTTGAATAGCGGGAACCGGGTTACCGAGATCTACCGTTCAAACCCACTACCGTTCAAAACGCACAAAGAACGGGTCGATTATAATACATTGTTTATATTAACAGCAAAATGTAAAATGGAACTGTTAAATTATATGCAATGTCTAAATCTGTCTTATCGAGGGGCCTTGTCTCTGCTATCTGCATGATCAATCATCAACCCTCCGGGTGGGGACAGAGCACATCTCAGGATGGAGCGCAGGACAATGCATGTAGACCCTACCATCTCATCATGGTAACTGTTGCTACGGTAACATAAAGACAGAATGCGAGTCTAATTTTACACATCTACATCTGCTTTCGGGGGGGGGGGGGGGGGGGGGGGTGGGGGGGGGGGCCACATTTTTTATTGTAAAGATACTTATATTTTTATTTATTGCAGCGGCAGAGTTTTAAAACAGCCTATCACTTGAATATCGTTGCTTTAAATCAATGCACATGCCAGCACTCTCTCGCAGTCTTTCTCTCAAAAAATATAAATGCAACAGCAAACAATTTCAAAGATTTTACTGAGTTACAGTTTCATATAAGGCAATCAGTCAACTGAATTAATGCATTATACACCCCCCGGAATAATATGATACTTTTAAAACATTTTCTGACAAGTGACCACTTACAAATGTTCATTTTCACGTTTTAATCAATTATTCTGAATGTTTGGGAATGATGTGTACTAACTCTATAGCAGTCAGGAGCAAGCCAGAAAGCGGGCCGTGCGTTGGACAATGAATAGACACTGCAGGAAATAAAACCAAATAAAACCATCTGTCTAGCACATTTCTCCTATTTGTCTGCCTCTTCAGTCCAGGGTGCATTGCATGGTGCCGTTGCCAGAGATATTAGAGAAAACAGATAGGAATCACATTGGGCAATGCACGTCGGAGAGTATAACGCTCCACCCCCAGCAGACTGTCGACCAATCCCGTTGAAGTTGTCATGCAGCGTCACGCGGGTTGCTAAACTAATCGTCGCGCAATCCCTTCTCAAAGTCAGGGTATGAGTCGAGAAACGTGCCTATTTTTCCTCGAAAGTACATAATGTGACGATTCCAAAGCTATACAATATTACAGATATAAAGAGATCAATTATATCATAACTCGAAAAAGATTCGTAATGTTGTACCTTGTTGACGAAATTCGTGCTAATGTTAATTTTTTTAGCTAGCACTCAATTGCCTCCCATTCACTCCTTGAAGGAGAGCTCTCCTTGTCCCAGAATCACCCAGAATGCCACCGCGCGGCCCATGGACGTAGCATGGGCAATGTGCACAATGGGCGTTACCAGGAGTCCAATGGAGTTTCCCCAATCTCCTCAAAAGTATCTCTGCTGTTGTGAACGTCAGACTCCACTCTGTGAGGCACATCGATCTGCAGGTTGAACATGGTGAGATTGTAGACCCCTAAATTGATAGTGCAGTTTGTTTAGGCGACTTTACAGCTAACTAGCTACTTCACATGCTGATATTGTATTTGTTATTAATGTGTGTAGCTACGTTTGCTTGCTTGCTTGGCGCGGCGGTCCTTCGTGGGCAAATTTAGTCATCAAACTTTGTCATCAAAGTCTGGCATTCTCTGGATTTATGGTGCTTTTCAAGACAACTGGGAACTCAGAAAAAAAAAACAAGGTCGAATCATGACGTTAGTGACTTTCAGGTCGGAGCTCTAGAAAGAGGCCCAAGTTCCCGACTTAGAATTACAAGTTGGATGACCGTTCAAAACGTATTTTCCCAGTCGGAGCTAGTTTTTTTCAGAGTTCCCAGTTGTCTCGAACGCACTGAAGTCTGAGATTTCCAATTTCCGAGTTTCCAGTTGTTTTGAAAGCGACAGAAGTCATGCTGGATTGACAGCATGGCCAATGTTGAAAGTTTATCCTTTTAAGCTTGGAAAAGAGACCCTTAAACCCAGATTTGGACCACACAGCCACTCCACTGAATAGCAGGCTAGTGATCGCTTTGCAACGCTTGCAGTTAGCCACTGATTCCTTCCAAACCACTCATTGTTGAATTAGCTATTTCCAACTTGTTGTTTAATGTTTATGTCCGTTGGCCGATGAGCACTGATACGTTCTATCTATCATTTCTCTTCATATGACAAGGATTGAAAAGGATTTGCCAGTAGATTGTTGACTTGAATCATGATGATGACTGCTAGCTTCCTAGTATGATGTTGATAGGATCAGTCCAATCAAAGCTACTGTAGATATAACGTGATTTGACGTCATTTTATCTGTGGCCAATGACCTTGAGCCTTCTGGGATGGGCACTTCTAATGTAATTCTATGGGAGCACCCAAGGAGCTTGAATTTCGAGCTCTCCCCTTAGATTTTTACGGTGACGTAGAGTCTCCATGAGTGACAGAACACTGAGCCAATCACGGCGCAACTAGAGAACATTACAAACCCCTACGCTCCGTTATTTCCGCTGGCTGCCCAACCACCACAGAAAGCACTGAGCTAGGCTGAAACACCTGCATTTTGGAGCTGCCTTACTCAAGAAAGCAAAAAAGAGACAATGTTTGTATGTGGCTTTTTTTTTTTTTTTTTTTTTACATTGTTTGCAAACTGATATCTGACACGTGTTAATGCAAAAATAACAAGCAAAACAGGCTATTTTTTTAAAGCTAAACTGGTGGGGCTCAAAACAGCTCTGCTCCACCTGCCCTGAATGAAGGGTCGCCTGAGCAGTGTGATTTTGAAATAATGTTTAACTCTCTGCAGGTTGTCGCTCTGTGCAGTCGAAGAGGAAGGCTGTGCTTCTCTGGTCTCAGCCCTGAGGTCAAACCCCTCACACCTGAGACAGCTGGACCTGAGCTACAATCACCCAGGACATTTAGGAGTCAGACTGCTCTCTGCTGGACTGGAGGATCCACACTGCAGACTGGAGAAACTCAAGTATGTAGAGGGTTTGTGTCAATCTGTGTTGATGATTGACTTACTGTAAAAGAGCTTGAGACCACCTGAGTTTGAGAGACAAGGACTGGATTGATCAGAGTAGACCACCTGAGTTGAGAGACAAGGACTGGATTGATCAGAGTAGACCACCTGAGTGGAGGGACAAGGACTGCATTGATCACAGTAGACCACCTGAGTGGAGGGACAAGGACTGGATTGATCAGAGTAGACCACCTGAGTGAGGGACAAGGACTGGATTGATCACAGTAGACCACCTGAGTGGAGGGACAAGGACTGGATTGATCACAGTAGACCACCTGAGTGGAGGGACAAGGAAAGAATTGATCAGAGTAGACCACCTGAGTGGAGGGACAAGGACTGGATTGATCACAGTAGACCACCTGAGTGGAGGGACAAGGACTGGATTGATCACAGTAGACCACCTGAGTGGAGGGACAAGGACTGGATTGATCACAGTAGACCACCTGAGTGGAGGGACAAGGACTGGATTGATCAGAGTAGACCACCTGAGTTGAGGGACAAGGACTGGATTGATCAGAGTAGACCACCTGAGTGGAGGGACAAGGACTGGATTGATCACAGTAGACCACCTGAGTTGAGGGACAAGGACTGGATTGATCAGAGTAGACCACCTGAGTGGAGGGACAAGGACTGGATTGATCACAGTAGACCACCTGAGTGGAGGGACAAGGACTGGATTGATCACAGTAGACCACCTGAGTGGAGGGACAAGGACTGGATTGATCAGAGTAGACCACCTGAGTTGAGGGACAAGGACTGGATTGATCAGAGTAGACCACCTGAGTGGAGGGACAAGGACTGGATTGATCACAGTAGACCACCTGAGTTGAGGGACAAGGACTGGATTGATCAGAGTAGACCACCTGAGTGGAGGGACAAGGACTGGATTGATCACAGTAGACCACCTGAGTGGAGGGACAAGGACTGGATTGATCACAGTAGACCACCTGAGTGGAGGGACAAGGACTGGATTGATCAGAGAAGACCACCTGAGTGGAGGGACAAGGACTGGATTGATCACAGTAGACCACCTGAGTGGAGGGACAAGGACTGGATTGATCACAGTAGACCACCTGAGTGTAGGGACAAGGACTGGATTGATCACAGTAGACCACCTGAGTGGAGGGACAAGGACTGGATTGATCACAGTAGACCACCTGAGTGGAGGGACAAGGACTGGATTGATTTACATTTACATTTTAGTCATTTAGCAGACGCTCTTATCCAGAGCGACTTACAGTTAGTGAATACATGTTTTTTTATACTGCCCCCCCGTGGGAATCGAACCCACAACCCTGGCATTGCAAACGCCATGCTCTATCAACGCTACATCCCTGCCGGCCATTTCCCTCCCCCTACCCTGGACGACGCTGGGCCAATTGTGCGCCGCCCCATTGGTCTCCCGGTTGCGGCCAGCTACAGCAGAGCCTGGATTCGAACCAGGATCTCTAGTGCCACAGTTAGCACTGCGATGCAGTGCCTATAGACCACTGCGCCACTCAGGAGTTTTTGATTAACCTGAGTATCATTAGGCTATGTGATTCATCAGTAGGCTATGTGATTCAACCTGAGCATCAGTAGGCTATGTGATCAACCTGAGTATCAGTAGGCTATGTGATTCATCAGTAGGCTATGTGATTCAAACCTGAGCATCAGTAGACCACCTGAGTGGAGGGACAAGGACTGGATTGATCACAGTAGACCACCTGAGTTGAGGGACAAGGACTGGATTGATCACAGTAGACCACCTGAGTGGAGGGACAAGGACTGGATTGATCACAGTAGACCACCTGAGTGGAGGGGACAAGGACTGGATTGATCACAGTAGACCACCTGAGTGGAGGGACAAGGACTGGATTGATCACAGTAGACCACCTGAGTGGAGGGACAAGGACTGGATTGATCACAGTAGACCACCTGAGTGGAGGGACAAGGACTGGATTGATCACAGTAGACCACCTGAGTGGAGGGACAAGGACTGGATTGATCACAGTAGATTACCTGAGTGGAGGGACAAGGACTGGATTGATCAGAGTAGACCACCTGAGTTGAGGGGACAAGGACTGGATTGATCACAGTAGACCACCTGAGTTGAGGGACAAGGACTGGATTGATCACAGTAGACCACCTGAGTGGAGGGACAAGGACTGGATTGATCAGAGTAGCGTAGCGCTACCACCATCTTTGCATTAACCAGTATGGGCCGGCGTCAGAGGTCTGAACACACCAACACACAACCACCTGAGGAAAACATTGTAATGCTTTATTACAATCAAGTTCATAGGATAATGTGGATAAGATGTGAGGTGGCCCTACAAAATGGATGTAGTCTATGACTCAACCTGAGCATCAGTAGGCTATGTGATTCAACCTGAGTATCAAGTAGGCTATGTGATTCAACCTGACATCAGTAGGCTATCATCAACCTGAGCATGAGTAGGCTATGTGATTCAACCTGAGCATGAGTAGGCTATGTGATTCAACCTGAGCATCAGTAGGCTATGTGATTCAACCTGAGCATCAGTAGGCTGTGTGATTCAACCCGAGCATCAGTAGGCTATGTGATTCAACCTGAGCATCAGTAGGCTATGTGATTCAACCTGAGCATCAGTAGGCTATGTGATTCAACCTGAGCACGAGTAGGCTATGTGATTCAACCTGAGCATCAGTAGGCTATGTGATTCAACCTGAACATCAGTAGGCTATGTGATTCAACCTGAGCATGAGTAGGCTATGTGATCAACCTGAGCATCAGTAGGCTATGTGACTCAACCTGAGCATCAGTAGGCTATGTGATTCAACCTGAGTATCAGTAGGCTATGTGATTCAACCTGAGCATGAGTAGGCTATGTGATTCAACCTGAGCATCAGTAGGCTATGTGATTCAACCTGAGTATCAGTAGGCTATGTGATTCAACCTGAGCATCAGTAGGCTATGTGATTCAACCTGAGCATCAGTAGCATCAGTAGAAACATTAACATTCTGATGTGGCCCTTTAATACCTAGAAACATTAACATTCTGATGTGGCCCTTTAATACCTAGAAACATTAACATTCTGATGTGGCCCTTTAATATACCTAGAAACATTAACATTCTGATGTGGCCCTTTAATACCTAGAAACATTAACATTCTGATGTGGCCCTTTAATACCTAGAAACATTAACATTCTGATGTGGCCCTTTAATACCTAGAAACATTAACATCTGATGTGGCCCTTTAATACCTAGAAACATTAATATTCTGATGTGGCCCTTTAATACATAGAAACATTAACATTCTGATGTGGCCCTTTAATACCTAGAAACATTAACATTCTGATGTGATATGAAGATGATTTCTAATATTGTGTCTGGTTTCATCCATCAGATGCCTGTGATCTCACACTGGACCCAAACACAGTAAACATAAAGCTGTCTCTTTCTGAGGAGAACAGAAAGGTGACATGTAGCGAAGAGGCTCAGCCGTATCCGTAGAGTGGAGTGGGAGAGAGGCTGGTATAGGAGTGACATATAAAGGAATCAGCAGAAGAGGATGGGGTGATGACTGTGGGATTGGATACAATGACAAGTCCTGGAGTCTGATCTGCTCTGGCAACAGTTACTATACCTGGCACAATAATAAGTCCACTACCATAGACGTCCCCTCCTCCAGCTCCCACAGAGTAGGAGTGTATCCGGACTGGCCAGCCGGCACTCTGTCCTTCTACAGAGTCTCCTCTGACACACTGACCTACCTGAACACATTCCACTCCACATTCACTGAGCCCCTCTATCCAGGGTTTCAGCTTTGGGATGACTCCTCTTCAATGTCTCTGTGTCATGTGGTCCCTGTGCCAAACACATGATGTTTCACTCTAATCATGGTCATGTTCAGTAAGACACACTGGAACAAGAATTGATATGAACTCTCTAGTCACGAGTTAACTTATAATAATAATAATAATAATAATAATAATAATATCTAAATAGTCATGATTATACACCACTGAAGTTGATAGACATTGTAAATTAGTAATTCATAGAATGAATCACCACTGTTGTTAAAGGTTCTCGTTTAGAAATCATTGATCTTGTTGTTATTGCTTTTTCATGTTTGTAAATATTCCTGTCTGTAAAATGTTTATTTGTCAAATTGTTGACCAAACAAGAAACACAATTACACTGAATGGAATTTACATGTGACAGATTTGACTAATGAAGGTTAATAAAATAGATGAAAGAAGAGCAGTTCTAAATGTGTTTTATTTTTAATAAGAATATGACATTTAAATCAGTGGAGGCTCCTCAGAGGAGGAAGGGGAGGACCATCCTCCTCAGTGAACTTCATAAAAATGGTAAAACATTTTAAAAGTTAGCCTTTTTAGATCAAACTATACTAAATATATTAATGTCACCAAATAATTGATTAAATCACAATGAAGGTCTACAGTAGCCTCAACAGCACTCTGTAGGGTAGCACCAGGGTGTAGCCGGAGGACAGCTAGCTTCCGTCCTCCTCTGGGTACATTGACTTCAATACAAAACCTAGGAGACTAATGGTTCTTACCCCCTTCCATAGACTTACACAGTAATTATGACAACGTCCGGAGGACGTCATCCAACCAGAGCCTGTTAATTGACGTGCATTCCAGGTGACTACCTCATGAAGCTGGTTGAGATAATGCCAACATTTGACTAGTACTGCCAGTCAAAAGTTTGAACACACCTACTCATTCAAGGGCTTTTCTTTATTTTTTATTTTTTTTACATTGTAGAATAATAGTGAAGACATCAAAACAATGAAATAACACATATGGAATCATGTAGTAACCAAAAAAGTATTAAACAAATCAAAATATATTTTAAATTAGAGATTCTTCAAATAGCCACCCTTTGCCTTGATGACTGCTTTGCACATTCTTGGCATTCTCTCAACCAGCTTCATGAGGAAGTCACCTGGAATGCATTTCAAATAACAGGTGTGCCTTCTTAAAAAATTAATTTATTTCCTTCTTAATATGTTTGAGCCAATCAGTTGTGTTGTGACAAGGTAGGGGGGGTATACAGAAGATATCCCTATTTGGTAAAAGACCAAGTCCATATTATGGCAAGAACAGCTCAAATAAGCAAAGAGAAACGACAGTCCATCATTACTTCAAGACATGAAGGTCAGTCAATACGGAACATGTCAAGAACTTTGAAAGTTTCTCCAAGTGCAGTCGCAAAAACCATCAAGCGCTATGATGAAACTGGCTCTCATGAGGACCGCCACAGGAATGGAAGACCCAGAGTTACCTCTGCTGCAGAGGATAAGTTCATTAGAGTTACCAGCCTCAGAAGTTGCAGACCAAATAAATGCTTCACAGAGTTCAAGTAACAGACACATCTCAACATCAACTGTGCGAATCAGGCCTTCATGGTCAAATTTCTGCAAAGAAATCACTACTAAAGGACACCAATAAGAAGAAGAGACTTGCTTGGGCCAAAAAACACGAGAAATGTACATTGGACCGGTGGAAATTTGTCCTTTGGTCTGGAGTCCAAATGAGAGATTTTTGGTTCAAACCACTGTGTCTTTGTTAGACGCGGTGTGGGTGAACGGATGATCTCTGCATGTGTAGTTTCCCACCGTAAAGCATGGAGGAGGAGGTGTTATGGTGTGGGGTTGCTTTGCTGGTGACACTGTCTGTGATTTGTTTAGAATTCAAGGAACATTTAACCAGCATGGCTACCACAGCATTCTGCAGTGATACGCCATCCCATCTGGTTTGGGCTTAGTGGGACTATAATTTATTTTTCAACAGGACAATGACTCAACACACCTCCAGGCTGTGTAAGGGCTATTTGACCAAGAAGGAGAGTGATTGAGTGCTGCATCAGATGACCTGGCCTCCACAATCTCCCGACCTCAACCCAATTGAGATGGTTTGGGATGAGTCGGACGGCAGAGTGAAGGAAAAGCAGCCAACAAGTGCTCAGCATATGTGGGAACTCCTTCAAGACTGTTGGAAAAGCATTCCAGGTGAAGCTGGTTGAGAGAATGCCAAGAGTGTGCAAAGCTGTCATCAAGGCAAAAGGTGGCTATTTGAAGAATCTCAAATAAAATATATTTTGATTTGTTTAACACTTTTTTAGGTTACTACATGATTCCATATGCGTTATTTCATAGTTTTGATGTCTTCACTATTATTCTACAAAGTAAAGAAATTGTAAAAATTAAGAAAAACCCTTGAATGAGTAGGTGTGTCAACTTTTGACTGGTACTGTATTCAGACCCCTTGACTTTTTCCACGTTTTGTTACATTACAGACATTTTCTAAAATATATATATTTTTTTTATATCCTAAGCAATCTACACACAATACCCCATAATGACCAAGCAAAAATAAGTTATTTTTTGGGCAAATTTATTAAAAATAAAAACATACCTAATTTACATAATTATTCAGACCCTTTGCTATGACACTCGAAATTGAGCTCAGGTGCATCCTGTTTACATTGATCATCCTTGAGATGTTTCTACAACTTGATTGGAGTCCACCTGTGGTAAATTCAATTGATTGGACATGATTTGGAAAGGCACACACCGGTCTATACAAGGTCCCACAGTTGACAGTGCATGAGGTCGAAGGAATTGTCCGTAGAGCTCCGAGACAGAATTGTGTCGAGGCACAGATCTAGGGAAGGGTACCAAAAAATGTCTGCAGCATTGAAGGTCCCCAAGAACACAGTGACCTCCATCATTCTGAAATGGAAGAAGTTTGGAACCACCAAGACTCTTCCTAGAGCTGGCTGCCTGGCCAAACTGAGCAATCGGGGGAGAAGGGCCTTGGTCAGGGAGGTGACCAAGAACCCGATGGTCACTCTGACAGAGCTCTAGAGGTCCTCTATGGAGATGGGAGAACCTTCCAGAAGGACAATCATCTCTGCAGCACTCCACCAATCAGCCCTTTATGGTAGAGTGGCCAGACGGAAGCCACTCCTCAGTAAAAGGCACATGACAGCCCGCTTGGAGTTTTCCAAAAGGCACCTAGACTCTCAGACCATGAGAAACAAGATTCTCTGGTCTGATGAAACCAAGATTGAACTCTTTGGCCTGAATGCCAAGCGTCACGTCTGGTGGAAACCTGTCACCATCTCTACAGTGAAGCATGGTGGTGGCAGCATCATGCAGTGGGGATATTTTTCAGCGGCAGGGACTAGGAGACTAGTCAGGATCGAGGCAAAGATGAACAGAGCGAAATACAGAGTGATCCTTGATGAAAACCTGCTCAGGACCTCAGACTGGGGCGAAGTTTCACCTTCCAACAGGACAACGACCCTATGCACACAGCCAAGACAACGCAGGAGTGGCTTCTGGAAAAGTCTCTGAATGTCCTTGAGCGGCCCAGCCAGAGCCATACAGAGACTGAGAGAGACATCAGCTAACAGTTTGCCCTGATCAAGGCCCTTCTCCTTGATTTGCTCAGTTTGGTCAAGCAGCCAGCTCTAGGAAGTGTTTTAATGGTTCCAAACTTCTTCCATTTAAGAATGATGGAGGCCATTGTGTTCTTGGGGACCTTCAATGCTGCAGAAATGTTTTGGTACACTTCCCCAGATCTGTGCCTCGACACAATCCTGTCTCGGAGCTCAACAGACAATTCCTTCGACCTCATGGCTTGGTTTTTGCTCTGACATGCACTGTCAACTGTGGGACCTTATATAGACAGGTGTGTGTGTGCCTTTCCAAATCATGTCCAATCAATTGAATTTACCACAGGTGGACTCCAATCAAGTTGTAAAGACATCTCAAGGATGATCAATGGAAACAGGATGCACCTGAGCTCAATTCCGAGTCTCATAGCAAAGGGTCTGAATACTTATGTAAATAAGGCATTTCATTTTATTTTATTTTTATAAATTTGCAAACATTTCTAAATCTGTTTTCGCTTCATCATTATGGGGTATTGTGTGTATATTGAGTATATATATTTTTTTATTCATTTTATAATAAGGCTGTAACTTAACTATGTGGAAAAAGGGGTCTGAATACTTTCCGACTGCACTGTATATGGGAAATGCCATTTGGAAGATATATTGTTGTTTTTACTGAACTATCCCAATCATAAATAGAATGTTACTGTCACGGATCCCCCCGGTACTGCTGCTCATTCCGTTCACCAGCTCCGGAGGTCTACGTCACCGGCTTTCTAGGCGCCACTGACATGGATCATTACCACCAACCCCAGACTGTCTTGTCTCATTACCACACCTGGTTCCCATTCCCCCTGATTAGTATGTGTATATATGTGCCCTCTGTTCCCCATTGTCCTTGTCCATTATTGTCCCATGTCCGTTGGTCTCGTGAGTACATTGTATTACAGTTTACATACCGAGTATTGTGCATTCTCGTCCTGTGTAGAGGTTACACCTCGCTCTTTGTTTGGGTTACATCCCTTTTGTATATATATAAATGTGTTTGTGTTGGGTGGAGTAAATAAAACCCCTAATACCCGCAAAGCACCAATCTCAAAGTCAACAGTGAAGAGGCGACTCCGGGATGCTGACCATCTTAATCTTTTCTTTTTATTGGCCAGTCTGAGATATGGCTTTTTCTTTGCAACTCTGCGTAGAAGGTCAGCATCCCGGAGTCGCCTCTTCACTGTTGACGTTGAGACTGGTGTTTTGCGGGTACTATTTCATGAAGCTGCCAGTTGAGCACCTGTGAGGCGTCTGTTTATCAAACTAGACACTCTAATGTATTTTGTCCTCTTGCTCAGTTGTCCACCGGGGCCTCCCACTCCTCTTTCTATTCTGGTTAGAGCCAGGTTGCGCTGTTCTGTGAAGGGGTTAGTACACAGCGTTGTACAAGATCTTCAGTTTCTTGGCAATTTCTCACATGGAATAGCCTTCATTTCTCAGATGAGTATGTATATATATATATATATATATATATATATATATATATATATATATATATATATATATATATATAATGTGTCAAACTAGCAGTGAAAATTTTAAAACAATAAAGGTTATAGAATAAGAGTTAACTGAAAATAATAAGTAATTAAGTGAATAATGGAACAAATGTAGTGAATGTGTCTGTTTGTAAATGAAACCTAGGCTATACAATTATTGTAATATGTAAAATAAACATATATTTCTATGATTTATCTTTCCTGGTTGTTATTTCTCAAAATATCTGGACAGAAAATGTGCCAAGTCAATAAAGTTATGCGCCAAATTTTGAGTTTACTTATGCTTGTAATGATCTGCGAAATTTTGATTGGTTGACACACCATCTGTAGATTGTGTTTACCATTATCCTATTGTCTATTGGCTTCAAGAAGATATTCACTTTATCCATTACAACAATCTGAGCCCCCTTATCTGCTGGTTTAATCACTATATTCTGATTGATGTTCAATGTTTCTAGAGCTTGATTTTTTGAAAAATGTGTAAGGTTAAGCTGATATACAGGTCTGGTTCTGAATTGTGAAAAGGAAGCCACATCCCTACGTATAACAGTCTGTATAGTTTCTGACACTGACTCCAACTGAGGTTCCCAATGTGAGGGGTTTGGAAATAGTATATGAGGAAAATCTGTTTCATAATCAAAATGATCTAATAACTTCAATCTTCTATGATGGAAGTGTAGATCCCTCCGGAGCTCCCCGCAGTCCACCTGTTTAGGAGTTGGTATGAAAGTCAGTCCTCTTTCTAGAACCTCACTCTCGGCTTGGTTGAGCCCAATGGGACATTGCTGGTCAACACCTCAAATCGGTTGTGAAGTAGTATGGACATATTGATGGAACAAGGTCACTAAACTGGTGGTTAGACAGGGTAGATCCAAGAGCAGGCCTCTGCTGTCATCTAGAGGGCGTTTCTCTGTACTGCTTGACACATGGAGACTCAATGGAGGCACAGTGCATAGTGCTCAAAGTAAGGCCTAAACAATTGTTTGTCAGGCTGGGATCTATAAAGCAGTATGTTCTCCAATTAGATGCCAACTAATATTCATACAGGGACAATAGGTGGGGCAGGAGGAAGAATGGTGTTCCTGATTTTCAGAAGAATTCCCCTTTTTTCTTTATAGCTTCAGATTGAGATTGTTGTTATTCTCCAATATGTTTTTCTTCAGTGAGCCACTCTGGATTCTCCAAGGGGAATACTCCCTCTATTCTCCACTAGAGAGTTGGAGCTCCATGCTTTTGCTGGGAATTGTCCACTGTTGGTATACATTTATTTGGTCCCCAAAATACCAAAATAAAAAGGTGTATTTGTCTAGTTTTACCTGAGTCCCCAGTTAGCATCCATGTGGCTCATTTAAAAGTTTCAACAACAAAAAACGTACTCTGACGTTTCACCACAATAGGCTTCTTCAGACAATGGTACAAAAAGTAGCCAAACAAAGCCAAAGGAAGAGTGATGAGCAGCAGCAGCATCATCAAACCAGCGAGGCCGCCGGCAAGCCCAACAGTGATGATGCTGCCGAGCTCCAGTTAGCTCCGTGTGCAGAGCCTACCCACCCTTCCACAAGCACCGCCAGGATAATGGCTCCACAGCCCCCTCCACCTCCGACTGTTCCTGACTATCTTGGAACAGAGGTGCCAGCCCAGATTAGCCTAGAATCCTACCGTAGCCGCAGGTTTTCTGTCCAAAAACCTTCATTTAATAGCAACTGGTTCATAAGAAGAGAGTGTCTGGAATACTCGCTTACTGAAGATGCTGCATTGCTGAAAGTTCTGCGTGGGGTCCATCTATTGGGAGATGGCTAACTAGTCTGTATTTTCCACTGATTCATATGGATGCCAGTGCACACATTGGCTGTAAAGTGGGGTAAAAACAGAAAAGCATATAACTGTAGCTATGTGGTCTTTACTTGGGTGTGTTTCAGCAGGGTGAGGTCAGAGAGATGCTTCCAAGTCAGTATTTTTCAGAACTCATAAAATCCTTTACACAATCTGATGGGATGGATATTCAACCCCATTTAAATGACCATAAAGTCACAGATCTGTTCATGGCAATGCAGTTCATTTAATGATGTTAATATTTCTGTGAGCTTGTGTGGCCTACCACTTCACGGTTGAGCAGTTGTTGCTCCTAGATGTTTCCACTTCACAATAACAGCACTTAGTGTTGACCGGGGCAGCTCTAGCAGGGCAGAAATATGACTTGTTGGAAAGGTGGCATCCTATGACGGTGCCACGTTGAAAGTCACTGAGCTCTTCAGTAAGGCCATTCTACTGCCAATGTTTGTCTATGGAGATTGCATGGCTGTGTGCTCGATTTCATACACCTGTCAGCAACGAGTGTGACTGAAATAGCCGAATCCACTCATTTGAAGGGGTGTCCACATACTTTTATATATATAGTGTACATGCTCTGTCCTGCTACTGGTAGGTCTATAACGTTATGGGAACTGATCTGAACAGGTTTAGGCTGGTCATCTAGGATATGTAGGCTATAGCTGAGGTATAGACCTCCATCTGCATATCACTAACAAACCACTATTATATATTATAACCTAGCCTACTTTACATAATATAAATCTCCTACTTGTTGCAAAAATACTTTCTGAATGTATCAATGATTTCCCCTCAGATCAATCATGCCCGTTTTAGCCCTTCTGTCTACATTTCTCAGATTGAAAGACAAACAAATGGCCGACTTTTAAAGAATACAAATAAGTGTGAGACATGGCCTTGTGTTGCTGCACTGTCTATAACTACCTTAACAAACAGTGACTCATTATTATTATTGACAGTTACCATGGAGAAGAGATGTCACAACCAGATGTTCATGTGATTGCATTAAATAGCCTGACTGTTTCGATATGTATGACAGTAAATGTTTTATTTCTAAGAGATCATGAGTAAAAGAGAACAATTGACATTCTAGAATGAGTTGTCACTGTGTTCACCACAACCAACATGCTGCATCTCTGTTTAGGGGTCAGTGGTCTAAAATGAGTCTCTCTGGGGAGAGAGAGGAGGGGGTCCCTGCCTCTAAAATGAGTCTCTCTGGGGAAGAGGGGGGGGGGGGCCCTGCCTCTAAAATGCGTCTCTCTGGGGAACATGACACCAAAGCTAAGAGGTGAGATAACATTTTATGAAGGAATTTGTTAAGTTTATTTCTAAAATATATAGCTATCTCAAGAGCTATCGTAAATCGCTCTGGATAAGAGCATCTGCTAAATCAGGAGTTCTCAATCCGGGGTCAGTGGAGGTACTGCAGGGGTTCTGCAGCACCCTGACTGGACTCGTTGCAATGGAAGACATTTGATAGAATTTTAATACGACACGACCACTTTGCCTACTCTTCATTATTGCCTAATATAATGGATGCATATTTTTTTAACCAATTCTGATAGTTGTTACAAGCAGAATTTTGACAATATTACCGTTATACCAACACACTCTTCACACCCGTTTAACAACTCTAAATAGCTTTGGCATCGTAGGCATCAGGGTCCCTTGTCAATAATGTTGCCTACAACGTTGCATACAATGTTCATTTTCATCTAACACATATTTCGCCCTAGATGCCTTCAATTGGCCATTTTATAGCCATGCCCAAATTAGAAGTATTTTTTAACAACGTGATGTTGCGCTCCAAAGGGATAACTTGAAAAAAACATGATGTAGGTAATTAAATAATCAAAAGAAAACGTGTTTATTATACACTTAGAAAAGAAAGGTTCCTTATAGAACCCAAAAGGCTTCTATCACTTCCTTAATATATGGAACCACTAAAAGTTAGATATATTGTTGGGTTTAGTGAAGAAGAACCTCTAGAGTTCTGATCAACAAAAGGTGAATGTTTTGAGGATGTGAACCCAGCAGCCCTCCAGTGGTCAGATCAAGCCCGCCTGTTTTTCCAGCGCCCGGCCCGGGATTCGAACCAGCCACCTTTCTGCCATAGGTCCCATCTCCTGCCACAGCTCAAACTCTTTAGCCGCTGGGTGAAAACCTGAGTTAATCTTCAGAAATAAGCATGAGTTAATCTGCCAAAATGAAGACAACATGCTATGCAGACATACATGGTATCACTTATACATAATTATTATACAGAAATCATTGCCAAAAGCACAAGACATACGGTTGCATGTAGGTCTATATTATTTCTGGATTGATCATATAGAAATATAAAAATATTATTTTGAACTACTCCAAAGCAATTACATGTGGTGCAGGAACCACTGACTCACTGCATTATTCTATAATATTATCAAGACACCTGTTGTTTAACTCTTAACTGGTTAGGACAGCTCATCAGGTGTCCTAAATATCTGCCGACTAGGTGGGACTAGAGGCTTCATGCATAGCTTTAATTTATACCCATAAGAGTAAAATGTATTCTCATCAAGACCAATTTTCTACTCTGAGACTTTTTTGTGGATATGGGCCCAGATCTCAAAACTTTGAATGTTTGTTTTACATATAAAAAATAAATAAAATAATATTACTAATGTAAGCCACTGTAAAGACTGGGTTTGGTTTATTGTGTTGCTCTGCTCATGTCCGCGTTCTGGAATTGCCCGCGTCCCCGTACAGAACTGTGTTCTGGTGTCGTCCACAACGTCCGGTGTGGCGCCAGGATATTGTCCAGTTAGGAGCAGAGTGGGCTGAGGTGATCTTGGGGAATAACGACAGAGTTCGTTTCAGTGTTGAGATGCCGGAGTTTATTGTTCAATTTGCTTTTTGATTAAGGACAGCATGTATATAGTTAACACTGTAGGCTTACCTCAAGTAACTTATTATTATCAAGGTTATTGATACTTGGTGAGAGGGTTACTGCTCCCCTGAGTACACGTTGTGTTCACCAAACATGTATACATGTTGTGGTCACCTATAGTGTGGTGAGACACAGTTTAAGAGGCGATGGCTGGCGGATATCCATCAAACGTTAAACCGTTTCTGGTCATGGTTAACCATATTTGTTTTCAGAAAAGGGTGTACAACCTAAACAAAACGCATGTCCCTGTCCTCTTTTTCAAGATGTGTGGCCGATTTTAAACAGCCAGAATACATTTTTAAATTAAGAAATAACCATTTTTCTTTGACGATTTGTTGTTTCTAAATGGCTGCTGGTAATTTGATATGTATCGAAACCTTTGTTCAGGCATCAAATTGAGCGAAGGCTGCGCAGGTTCACTGAGTTGCAAACCAAATGGGTATAATGGTGTGATTGTTGTCTAATCGGGTGGTCTAGCTAATGGATTTGTAGATCTGACACAGTTGCTACCTCAGATTATGGGCCTAGCAAGTGTCATGAATGAGTTATGTAGTACCCACATATGGCCACAGGGAGGAGCAAGAGAGCTATAAACACATACTGTTATTTGCCTTAAAATCAGTAAACCTAACAATCAATCAATCAAAAGTATTTATAAAGCCCTTTGTACTCCAGCAGATGTCACAAAGTGCAATACAGAAACTCTAACCCTACGTATAACCTATTTTAGCCTCAACCCTAGGTATAACGTATTTTAACCTTAACCCTTAACCCTAATTCTATTTTAGCCTTAACCCTAACCCCTAACCCTAGTTATAACCTATTTTAGCCTTAACCTTAACCCTAATTCTAGGGTAGG
>CM072257.1:2084692-2184692 GCA_036851935.1 Coregonus suidteri | reverse complement strand
TGATGAAAAAGGAAAAACACAACTTTGATTGAACTTCTCAATCACTTCTCAAAGGAAACCAAAGAATCAAGAATCTCCAACTACCACAAGTACAAAGTTCTGTTCATCTTTGATGGTCTGGATGAGTGCCGACTGCCCCTAGACTTCCAGAAGAACAAGATATGTTGTGACGTCACAGAGTCAACATCAGTGGATGTTCTGCTGACAAATCTCATCAAGGAAATCTGCTTCCCTCTGCTCTCCTCTGGATAACTACCCGACCTGCAGCAGCCAATAAGATCCCTTCAGTGTGTGTTGACCAGGTGACAGAGGTACGAAGGTTCAATGACCCACAGAAGGAGGAGTACTTCAGGGAAGAGATTCAGTGATCAGGACCTGGCCAGCAGAATCATCTCACACATAAAGACATCAAGGAGCCTCCACATCATGTGCCACATTCCAGTCTTCTGTTGGATTTCTGCAACAGTCCTTGAACACATGTTGAGTACAGACAAGAGAGAAGAGATGCCCAAGACTCTGACTGAGATGTACTCACACCTTGTGGAGTTTCATACCAAACAGAAGAATGAAAAGTATCTTGGGAAAAGAAGAGACAGGTCCACTCTGGAATAAAGAGAGCATTCTGTCACTGGGAAAATTGGTTTTCAACAGCTTGTGAATGGCAATCTGATTTTCTATGAAGAAGACCTGAAAGAGGCTGGCATTGATGTCAATGAAGCCTCAGTGTACTCAGGATTGTGCACGCAGATCTTTAAAGAGGAATGTGTGCTGTACCAGGACAAGGTGTACTGCTTCGTGCATCTGAGCATTCAGGAGTTTCTGGCTGCTGTATATGTGTTCCTCTCATTCATCAACAACAATGAGAATCTAATGGCCGAACCGCAAGTTACTGAAGTTACTGTCTACAAGAGTGCTGTGGATAAAGCCTTACAAAGTGAGACAGGAAACCTGGACCTGTTCCTCCGCTTCCTTCTGGGCCTCTCACTGGAGTCCAATCAAAAGCACTTACGAGGTCTACTGACAAAGACAAGAAGCAGCTCACAGAGCCATGAAGAAACAGTCAAGTACATCAAGGAGAAGATCAGGGAGAATCCCTCTCCAGAGAGGTGCATCAATCTGTTCCACTGTCTGAATGAACTGAATGATCATTCTCTAGTGGAGGAGATCCAAAGCTACCTGAGATCAGGAAGTCTCTCAAAAGCCAAACTGTCACCTGCACAGTGGTCAGCTCTGATCTTTGTGTTGCTGACTTCAGAAAAGGAGCTGGATGTGTTTGACCTGAAGAAATACTCCAGATCAGAGGAAGGTCTTCTGAGGCTGCTGCCAGTGGTCAAAGCCTCCAGAGCTGCTCTGTGAGTATGTAAAATGACATTTAAGTACTAATCATCAGGAAGAAATATTCAGTTTAGAGAAATATATGTATTATAATATGTATATAATATATACTGAAAAACATTGAATCAATGCATTGATGTTCACATTTGTATAACATTATGACCATACCATTCTAGGAGACGGAAGATTAATCTATATGTTGTTTAAGAGAATAAACCAAATGCATCTGCCATTGTCCTTCTACACTTCTGGTGTTAAATTAACAGTGTGTTTGTGAAATCATGATGATCTCTTTGCAGGCTGTCATTTCTGTGGAGTCACAGAGGAAGGCTGTGCTTCTCTGGTCTCAGCTCTGAAGTCAAACCCCTCACACCTGAGAGAGCTGGATCTGAGTAACAATGACCTGAAGGATTCAGGAGTGAAGCTGCTCTCTGCTGGACTGGGGAATCCCCACTGTAAACTGGAGACTCTGAGGTCAGTATTCCTGTAGTTGGTCAACAAGTGTTAACTGTTCACCAGATCCACATGTGTTTACCAGGCACACATAGTCCACACCATATGTGTTTGGACAGTGAAACTTACAGTTTTACATTTGGTGCTATGCTCCAGCATTTTGGATTTGAGATATAATGTTTCATATTAGGCAACAGTACAGAATGTCATCTTTTATTTGAAGGTAATGGTGAGAGGTTAGCATATTTTGTTGTAGCCTCTGTAACTTTCTCACTCATTATTATTCATGATTCATTCATGATCCTTCTCAATCTTGGCATCATCAGGATTACTTTAGTAGTGTTTAGAAACATGTTATCTACTCACTTAGAAAGAAAATGACTCAACACCAACGAATAGTAGTGTGGTTTTAATATGATTTTAATCTTTACAGGCTGTCAGGCTGTCTAGTCACAGAGGAAGGCTGTGCTTCTCTGGTCTCAGCTCTGAAGTCAAACCCCTCACACCTGAGAGAGCTGGATCTGAGTAACAATGACCTGAAGGATTCAGGAGTGAAGCTGCTCTCTGCTGGACTGGGGATTCCCCACTGTAAACTGGAGACTCTGAGGTCAGTATTCCTGTATCACTCAATGAACACACACACACACTGGACACACACTGGACACACACACACAGGACACAAACACACAGGACACACACACACTGGACACACACACACACTGGACACACACACATACACACACACTCTGGACAGACACACACACACTGGACACACACACACACACACACACAATGATTAATTTAGTAGTGTGTTTAGAAACATGTTATCTACTGTTAATATGATGATACATAATTCATTTATATACAGTACCAGTCAAAAGTTTGGACACATCTACTCATTCAAGGGTTTTTCTTTATTTTTACAATTTTTACATTGTAAAATAATAGTGAAGACATTAAAGCTATGGAATAACACATATGCGATCATGTAGTAACCAAAAAAGTGTGTTAAACAAATGAAAATATATTTTATATTTGAAATTCTTCATATAGCCACCCTTTGTATTGATGACAGCTTTGCACACTCTTGGCATTCTCTCAACCAGCTTCACCTGGAATGCAGTTCCCACATATGCTGAGCACTTGTTGGCTGCTTTTCCTTCACTCTGCCGTCCGACTCATCCCAAACCATCTCAATTGGGTTGAGGTCGGGTGATTATGGAGGCCAGGTCATCTGATGCAGCACTCCATCACTCTCCTTCTTGGTAAAATAGCCCTTACACAGCCTGGAGGTGTGTTGGGTCATTGTCCTGTTGAAAAACAAATGATAGTTCCATGATGCCCAAAAACCAGATGGGATGGCGTGACGCTGCAGAATGCTGTGGTAGCCATGCTGGTTAAGTATGCCTTGAATTCTAAATAAATCACAGACAGTGTCACCAGCAAAGCACCCCCACACCATAACACCTCCTCCTCCATGCTTTACGGTGGGAACTACACATGCCGAGATCATCCGTTCACCCACACCGCTTCTCACAAAGACACGGCGGTTGGAACCAAAAATCTCCAATTTGGACTCCAGACCAAAGGACAAATGTCCACCGGTCTAATGTCCATTGCTCGTGTTTCTTGGCCCAAGCATGTCTCTTCTTCTTATTGGTGTCCTTTAGTAGTGGTTTCTTTGCAGCAATTCGACCATGAAGGCCTGATTCACACAGTCCCCTCTGAACAGTTGATGTTGAGATGTGTCTGTGACTTGAACTCTGTGAAGCATTTAATTAGGCTGCAATTTATGAGGCTGGTAACTCTAATGAACGTATCCTCTGCAGCAGAGGTAACTCTGGGTCTTCCATTCCTGTGACGGTCCTCATGACAGCCAGTTTCATTGTAGCGCTTGATGTTTTTTGCGACTGCACTTGAAGAAAAGTTCAAAGTTCTTTGAAATGTTCCTTATTTGACTGACCTTCATGTCTTAAAGTAATGATGGACTGTCGTTTCTCTTTGCTTATTTGAGCTGTTCTTGCCATAATATGGACTTGGTCTTTTACCAAATAGGGCTATCTTTTGTATAGCCCTCCTACCTTGTCACAACACAACTGATTGGCTCAAATGCATTAAGAAGGAAAGAAATTCCACCAATTAACTTTTAAGAAGGCACACCTGTTAATTGAAATGCATTCCAGGTGACTACCTCATGAAGCTGGTTGAGAGAATGCCAAGAGTGTGCAAAGCTGTCATCAAGGCAAAGGGTGGCTATTTGAAGAATCTCAAATATAAAATATATTTTGATTTGTTTAACACTTTTTTGGTTACTACATGATTCCATATGTGTTATTTCATAGTTTTGATGTCTTCACTATTATTCTACAACGTAAAAAATAGTTTAAAAAATAATTTGTAAAACTTGAATGAGTTGGTGTGTTCAAATGTTTTACTGGTAGTGTATATATACATATATGAATATATATGGCAGGTTTCTGGACACTGATGTATCTGAAAATGTTGAAAAAATATACTGCCACTATTTTCACCACCAAATAATTGCAGTGTGGTTTTAATATGATTTGACTCTGTGCAGGCTGTCAGGCTGTCTAGTCACAGAGGAAGGCTGTGCTTCTCTGGTCTCAGCTCTGAAGTCAAACCCCTCACACCTGAGAGAGCTGGATCTGAGTAACAATGACCTGAAGGATTCAGGAGTGAAGCTGCTCTCTGCTGGACTGGGGAATCCCCACTGTAAACTGGAGACTCTGAGGTCAGTATTCCTGTAGTTGGTCAACAAGTGATAACTGTTCACCAGATCCACATGTGTTTACCAGGCACACATAGTCCACACCATATGTGTTTGGACAGTGAAGCTTACAGTTTTACATTTGAGATATAATGTTTCATATTAGGCAACAGTACAGAATGTCACCTTTTATTTAAAGGTATTCATATATATATATATATATATTTTACCGTTTAGAAATGAAAGCACTTTATGTATCTAGTTCTCCCATTTGAAAAAGTCGTAATAATTTGGACATATTCACTTATATTGTATTAAAGTAGTCATAAGTTTAGTATTTGGTCCCATATTCCTTACCTGCAGTGATTACATCAAGCTTGTGATTCTACAAAGTTGTTGAATACATTTGCAGTTTGTCTTGGTTGTGTTTTGGATGATGTTTTTCCCAATAGAAACTGAATGGTGAATAATGTCCTGTCATTTTGGAGTCACTTCACTTGTATTGTCAGTAAGAATAGAAGATGTTTCTGAGCACTTCTACATTCATGTGGATGCTACCATGATTATGAATAATCATGAATAAATCGTGAATTAGATCAATGAGAAAGTTACAGAGGATCAAGGATCATACCCCCTCTGTTATTGGTAATGGTGAGAGGTTAGCATGTTTTGTTGTAGCCTCTGTAACTTTCTCACTCATTATTATTCATGATTCATTCATGATTTTTCTTAATCATGGCATCATCAGGATTAATTTAGTAGTGTTTAGAAACATGTTATCTACTCACTTAGACAGAAAATTACTCCAGTCATCATCCACCATTCAGTTACTATCGGGCAAAAACAACCCAAAACAAACTGCAAATACAACCAATGAGTTCACAACCAAATACTAAACTTTTGACTACTTTAATACACTATAAGTGAATTGGTCAGAATACTTTTGACTTCTTCAAATGGGGGACTAGATACATAAAGTCAATCTAAATCTGATACCTCACTGTCTGTCTTTTGACTGATACTGCTTTTTAAAATGGTCTGGTCAGTCTACTCAAATATTTGTACAATACATTTTTCTATCTACAAGCAATAATTTGATAATTTCAAATAATGATACATTAATTCATTACATTTTACATTTTACATTTTTAGTCATTTAGCAGACGCTCTTAACCAGAGCGACTTACAGGAGCAATTAGGGTTAAGTGCCTTGCTCAAGGGCACATTAACGTCATTTAGCAGACGCTCTTAGCCAGAGCGACTCACAAATTGGTGCGTTCACCCTATAGCCAGTGGGATAACCACTTTACAATTTGGGGGGGGGGGGGGGGGGTTAGAAGGAATACTTTATCCTATCCCAGGTATTCCTTAAAGAGGTGGGGTTTCAAATGTCTCCGGAAGGTGGTGAGTGACTCCGCTGTCCTGGCGTCGTGAGGGAGCTTGTTCCACCATTGGGGTGCCAGAGCAGCGAACAGTTTTGACTGGGCTGAGCGGGAGCTGTGCTTCCGCAGAGGAAGGGGAGCCAGCAGGCCAGAGGTGGATGAACGCAATGTCCCTCGTTTGGTGTAGGGACTGATCAGAGCCTGAAGGTACAGAGGTGCCGTTCCCCTCACTGCTCCATAGGCAAGCACCATGGTCTTGTAGCGGATGCGAGCTTCAACTGGAAGCCAGTGGAGTGTGCGGAGGAGGGGGGTGACGTGAGAGAACTTGGGAAGGTTGAACACCAGACGGGCTGCGGCATTCTGGATGAGTTGTAGGGGTTTAATGGCACAGGCAGGGAGCCCAGCCAACAGCGAGTTGCAGTAGTCCAGACGGGAGATGACAAGTGCCTGGACCAGGACCTGCGCCGCTTCCTGTGTAAGGCAGGGTCGCACTCTCCGAATGTTGTAGAGCATGAACCTGCAGGAGCGGGTCACCGCCTTGATGTTGGCGGAGAACGACAGGGTGTTGTCCAGGGTCACGCCTAGGCTCTTCGCACTCTGGGAGGAGGACACAGCGGAGTTGTCAACCGTGATGGCGAGATCATGGAACGGGCAGTCCCTTCCCCGGGAGGAAGAGCAGCTCCGTCTTGCCAGGGTTCAGCTTGAGGTGGTGATCCGTCATCCATACTGATATGTCTGCCAGACATGCAGAGATGCGATTCGCCACCTGGTTATCAGAAGGGGGAAAGGAGAAGATTAGTTGTGTATCGTCAGCGTAGCAATGATAGGAGAGACCATGTGAGGATATGACAGAGCCAAGTGACTTGGTGTATAGGGAGAAAAGGAGAGGGCCCAGAACCGATCCCTGGGGGACACCAGTGGTGAGAGCACGTGGTGCGGAGACAGCTTCCCGCCACGCCACTTGGGTAGGAGCGACCGGTCAGGTAGGACGCAATCCAGGAGTGAGCCGCGCCGGAGATGCCCATCTCGGAGAGGGTGGAGAGGAGGATCTGATGGTTCACAGTATCAAAGGCAGCAGACAGGTCTAGAAGGACAAGAGCAGAGGAGAGAGAGTTAGCTTTAGCAGTGCGGAGAGTCTCCGTGACACAGAGAAGAGCAGTCTCAGTTGAATGACCAGTCCTGAAACCTGATTGGTTTGGATCAAGAAGGTCATTCTGAGAGAGATAGCAAGAGAGTTGGCTAAAGACGGCACGCTCAATAGTTTTGGAAAGAAAAGAAAGAAGGGATACTGGTCTGTAGTTGTTGACATCAGTGGGGTCGAGTGTTGGTTTTTTGAGAAGGGGAGCAACTCTCGCTCTCTTGAAGACGGAAGGGACATGGCCAGCGGTCAAGGATGAGTTGATCAGCGAGGTGAGGTAGGGGAGAAGGTCATCATTCATGAATAGATATGTCAGGTTTCAGGACACTGATACAGTGGGGGAAAAAAGTATTTAGTCAGCCACCAATTGTGCAAATTCTCCCACTTAAAAAGATGAGAGAGGCCTGTAATTTTCATCATAGGTACACGTCAACTATGACAGACAAATTGAGAATTTTTTTCTCCAGAAAATCACATTGTAGGATTTTTTATGAATTTATTTGCAAATTATGGTAGAAAATAAGTGTTTTGGTCACCTACAAACAAGCAAAGATTTCTGGCTCTCACAGACCTGTAACTTCTTCTTTAAGAGGCTCCTCTGTCCTCCACTCGTTACCTGTATTAATGGCACCTGTTTGAACAGGTTATCAGTATAAAAGACACCTGTCCACAACCTCAAACAGTCACACTCCAAACTCCATGGCCAAGACCAAAGAGCTGTCAAAGGACACCAGAAACAAAATTGTAGACCTGCACCAGGCTGGGAAGACTGAATCTGTAATAAGTAAGCAGCTTGGTTTGAAGAAATCAACTGTGGGAGCAATTATTAGGAAATGGAAGACATACAAGACCACTGATAATCTTCCTCGATCTGGGGCTCCACGCAATATCTCACCCCGTGGGGTCAAAATGATCACAAGAACGGTGAGCAAAAATCCCAGAACCACACGGGGGGACCTAGTGAATGACCTGCAGAGAGCTGGGACCAAAGTAACAAAGCCTACCATCGGTAACACACTACGCCGCCAGGGACTCAAATCCTGCAGTGCCAGACGTGTCCCCCTGCTTAAGCCAGTACATGTCCAGGCCCGTCTGAAGTTTGCTAGAGTGCATTTGGATGATCCAGAAGAGGATTGGGAGAATGTCATATGGTCAGATGAAACCAAAATATAACTTTTTGGTAAAAACTCAACTCGTTGTGATTGGAGGACAAAGAATGCTGAGTTGCATCCAAAGAACACCATACCTACTGTGAAGCATGGGGGTGGGAAACATCATGCTTTGTGGCTGTTTTTTTGTAAAGGGACCAGGACGACTGATCCGTGTAAAGGAAAGAATGAATGGGGCCATGTATCGTGAGATTTTGAGTGAAAACCTCCTTCCATCAGCAAGGGTATTGAAGATGAAACGTGGCTGGGTTTTTCAGCATGACAATGATCCCAAACACACCGCCCGGGCAACGAAGGAGTGGCTTCGTAAGAAGCATTTCAAGGTCCTGGAGTGGCATAGCCAGTCTCCAGATCTCAAACCCCATAGAAAATCTTTGGAGAGAGTTGAAAGTCCGTGTTGCCCAGCGACAGCCCCAAAACATGACTGCTCTAGAGGAGATCTGCATGGAGGAATGGGCCAAAATACCAGCAACTGTGTGTGAAAACCTTGTGAAGACTTACAGAAAACGTTTGACCTGTGTCATTGCCAACAAAAGGTATATAACAAAGTATTGAGAAAACTTTTGTTATTGACCAAATACTTATTTTCCACCATAATTTGCAAATAAATTCATTAAAAATCCTACAATGTGATTTTCTGGAATTTTTTTTCTCATTTTGTCTGTCATAGTTGACATGTACCTATGATGAAAATTACAGGCCTCTCTCATCTTTTTAAGTGGGAGAACTTGCACAATTGGTGGCTGACAAAATACTTTTTTTTTCCCCACTGTATATCTGAATATGTTGAAAAAATATATTGCCACTATTTTCACCACCAAAGAATAGCAGTGTGGTTTTAATATGATTTGACTCTTTGCAGGCTGTCAGGCTGTCTAGTCACAGAGGAAAGCTGTGCTTCTCTGGTCTCAGCTCTGAAGTCAAACCCCTCACACCTGAGAGAGCTGGATCTGAGTAACAATGACCTGAAGGATTCAGGAGTGAAGCTGCTCTCTGCTGGACTGGGGAATCCCACTGTAAACTGGAGACTCTGAGGTCAGTATTCCTGTAGTTGTCAAACAAGTGATAACTGTTCACCAGATCCACATGTGTTTACCAGGCACACATAGTCCACACCATATGTGTTTGGACAGTGAAGCTTACAGTTTTACATTTGGTGCTATGCTCCAGCATTTTGGATTTGAAATTGTTTCATATTAGGCAACAGTATATAATGTCACTTTTTATTTGAGGGTATTCATACATACCTGTTTTACTGTTTAGAAATGAAAGCACTTCATGTATGTAGTTCTCTAGTTCTACCATTTGAAAAAGTCATAAGTATTTGGACAAATTAATTTAGTCCAATGTTTAGTGTTTTAGTGTTTGGTCTTTGAATATTCTTTGCCTGCAGTGATTACATCAAGCTTGTGATTCTACAAACTTGTTGAATACATTTGCAGTTTGTCTTGGTTGTGTTTTGGATTATGTTTTTCCCAATAGAAACTGAATGGTGAATAATGTCCTGTCATTTTGGAGTCACTTCACTTGTATTGTCAGTAAGAATAGAAGATGTTTCTGAACACTTCTACATTCATGTGGATGCTACCATGATTATGAATAATCATGAATGAATCGTGAATGATGATGAATGAGAAAGTTACAGAGGAACAAGGATCATACCCCCTCTGTTATTGGTAATGGTGAGAGGTTAGCATGTTTTGTTGTAGCCTCTGTAACTTTCTCACTCATTATTATTCATGATTCATTCATAATTTTTCTTATCATGGCATCATCAGGATTATTTTTAGTAGTGTTTAGAAACATGTTATCTACTCACTTAGACAGAAAAATTACTCCAGTCCATCATCCACCATTCAGTTACTATCGGGCAAAACATAACCCAAAACACAACCAAAACAAACTGCAAATGCAACCAACGAGTTTACAACCAAATACTCAACTTTTGACTACTTTAATACACTATTAGTGAATTGGTCAGAATACTTATAACTTCTTCAAATAGGGGGACTAGATACATAAAGTGCTTTCATTTCTAAACGGTGAAACAGATATATATGAAAATACCCTCAAATAAAAGGTGACATTATATACTGTCACCTCATATGAAACATTTCATCTAAAATCCAATATGCTGGAGTATAGAGCCACATTTAAAATGTTAGCTTCACTGTCAAAATAGATATGGTGTGGACTGTATACTCAATACAATCTAAATCTGATACCTCACTGTCTGTCTTTTGACTGATACTTCTTTTTAAAACTGCTCTGGTCAGTCTACTCAAATATTCGTACTATACATTTTTCTCTCTACATACAATATTATAATTTTTTCTAATAATGATATATATATGGTAGGTTTCAGGACACTGGTATTAATGAAAATGTTGAAAAAATATACTGCCACTATTTTCATCACCTAAGAATAGCAATGTGGTTTTAATATGATTTGACTCTTTGCAGGCTGTCAGGCTGTCTAGTCACAGAGGAAGGCTGTGCTTCTCTGGTCTCAGCTCTGAAGTCAAACCCCTCACACCTGAGAGAGCTGGACCTGAGCTACAATCACCCAGGAGACTCAGGAGTCAGACTGCTCTCTGCTGGACTGGAGGATCCACACTGCAGACTGGAGAAACTCAAGTATGTAGAGGGTTTATGTCAATGTTCATATCAGACATGTTGGAGTTATCAGGCTAGTTAAGACAAACATTCTGACCACCACTTGGACTAAGTTATATAAAGACTGTGTGTGTGTTTGTGTGTGTGTCCAGTGTGTGTGTGTGTGTGTGTGTGTGTGTGTGTGTGTATCCAGTGTGTGTGTCCTGTGTGTGTGTTTGTGTATCCAGTGTGTGTGTGTGTCCAGTGTGTGTGTGTCCATTGTTTGTGTGTGTGTGTTCAGTGTGTCTGTGTGTGTCCAATGTGTGTGTGAGTGTGTGTCCAGTGTGTGTGTATGTGTGTGTCCCTTGTGTGTGTGTGTGTGTGTGTGTGTGTGTGTGTGTGTCAAGTGTGGATGGACACACACACTGGACACACACACAAACACACACACTGGACACACACACACACACACACACACACACACACACACACACACACACACACACACACACACACACTGGACACACACAAACACACACTGGACACACACACATACAGGACACACACACACACAGGACACACACAAACACAAACACAGAAAGTACACTGGACACACACACACACACACACACACTGGACACAAACCCACACTTGACACACACTGGACACACACTGGACACACACACACTGGACAAATACACACACACAAACACACACTGGACACACACACACACTGGACACACACACACTGGACACACACACACACACACACTAACACTAGACACATACACACTGGACACACACAAACTAGACACACACACACACACACAGGACACACACACACACACACACACACACACACACACACACACACTGGACACACACACTGGACACACAAACACTGGACACACACACACACACACACACACTGGGACACACACACACACACACAGGACAAACACAAACACAGAAAGTACACTGGACACACACACACACACACACACATATCACACACATATCACACACATGGACACACATCCTTGACACACACACACACTGGACGCAAACACACTGGAGACACACACACTGGACACACACCCTGGACACACACACACTGGACAAATACACACACACAAACACACACACTGGACACACACACACACTGGACACACACACACACACACACACACACACACATTAGACACACACACACTGGACACATACACACTGGACACACACAAACTAGACACACACCACACACACACACACACACACACACACACACACACACACACACACACACACACCACACACACAACACACACTGACACACACACACTGGACACACACACATACACACACACAAACACACACACTGAACACACACACACTGGACACACACACCCACACACTGCACACACACACACACACACTGGACACACACACACACACACACACTCACACACACACACACTGGACACACACACACACATTCACACTGGACACACACTGGAAAAACACTCACACACACACACACACACACTGGACACACACACACACTGGACACACACGCAACTGGACACACACACACACACACACACTGGACACACACAAACACACACACAGACACACACACACACTGGACACACACACTGACAAACATTCTTACAGGACAAGCGGTGGTAATGTGTGTGTCCAGTGTACGTTTCTGTTTGTGTGTGTGTGTGTGTGTGTGTAGTATGTGTGTCCAGTGTGTGTGTGTGTGTGTATTTGTGTTTGTGTGTGTCTAGTGTGTGTGTGTCCAGTGTGTGTGTCCAGTGAGTGTGTGTGTCCAGAATGTGTGTGTGTGAGTGTGTGTGTGTCCAGTGTGTGTGTGTGTGTGTGTGTGTGTGTGTGTGTGTGTGTGTGTGTGTGTGTGTGTGTGTGTGTGTGTGTGTGTGTGTGTGTGTGTGTGTGTGTGTGTGTGTGTGTGTGTGTGTGTGTGTGTGTGTGTGTGTGTGTGTGTGTGTGGTTGTGTGTGTGTGAGTTCAGGTGTATCCCTCAATGACTGTCTGTTCTTCTGCTTACCGCTACAGTGTGGAACATGGTGGAGAGAACACAATGAAACCTGGCCTTAGAAAAATGTGAGTGTTGACTGCTGTGAAGAATATGACTAAGAATAAGTCTTAATTCAAGTGAAGTCAAAGTCAAAGACCACCATCATTACTTACTTGCGTCATATTAAATATCAGCTGTAGTTCTACAGAAGCACAAATCAGGGACACCAAAGTTTACAAAGAGTTGCTTTGACAATGTGTGTGTGTGTGTGTGTGTGTGTGTGTCTGTGTATGTGTATGACGTGTTCGTGTTACGTTAGAAATGTGTGTGTGTGTGTTCAGGATGTGTGTGTGTGTGTGTGTTCAGGATGTATGTGTGTTTGTGTGTGTGTTCAGGATGATGATGATTTCTAATATTGTGTCTGGTTTCATCCATCAGATGTCTCTGATCTCACACTGGACCTAAATACAGTAAGCAGACTCCTCTCTCTGTCTGAGGAGAACAGAAAGGTGACATATAGGGAAGAGGAGCAGCCGTATCCTGATCACCCAGAGAGATTTAAGGTCTATGGACAGGTGCTGTGTAGAGAGGGTCTGACTGGGCGCTGTTACTGGGAGGTAGAGTGGAGTGGAGGGGCTGATATAGGAGTGGCATATAAAGTTATCAGCAGGAGAGGAGGGGGTGATGACTGTAAGATTGGATGTAATGACAAGTCCTGGAGTCTGATCTGCTCTGACCACAGATACAGAGACAGTTACTCTGTCAGGCACAATAATAAGTCCACTACCATATACATCCCCTCCTCCGGCTCCCACAGAGTAGGAGTGTATCTGGACTGGCCAGCCGGCACTCTGTCCTTCTACAGAGTCTCCTCTGACACAATGACCCCCCTGTACACATTCCACTCCACATTCACTGAGCCCCTCTATCCAGCGTTTTGGGTTTGGAATGATGGGGACTCAGTGTCCCTGTAAATAATAACCATGGTAACACTGACACACACACACACACACACACACTGGACACACACACACTGGACACACACACACTGACTGGACACACACACACACAAACAACACACACACACACACACACACTGAACACACACACACTAAACACACACACACACACACACACACACTGAACACACACACTGGTCATACACACACTAGAGACACACACACACTGACTGGACACACACACACACTGAACACACACACACACTGAACACACACACACTGAACACACACACACACACACACACACTGGACACATACACTGAACACATACACACACACACACACACACACACACTGGACACACACACACACACACACTGGACGCACACACACACACAGTAAACACATATACACACACAGTGGACACACACACACAAACACACTGGACACACACACTCTGGACACACACAAACACACAGAACACACACAAACACACACACACTGAAAAAACACACACTGGACACACACACTAAACACACACACAGACTGGACACACACACACTGGACACACACACACACACACACTAGACACACACACACACACACACAGGACACACTGGACACACACACATACACACACACACACACACACACTGGACACACATGCACACTAGACACACACGGACACACACACATACACACTGGACACACACACACGCTGAACACACACGCACACTGGACACACAACACACACGCTGAACACACACACACACACAGACACTGAACACACACGCACACTGGACTCACACACACTCTGGACACACACTGAACACACACACGCTGAACACACACACACACACACTCTGACAACAGACACACTGAACACACGGACACACACACACACACACACACACTGGACACACACAGACACACACACACACACACACACACTGGACACACACACACACTGGACACATTTCCATGTTTTGGATTTTTATTAAAGAAAATCCCATATAGCCTACTGGACAGGACTTTGCTATGGCATCTTCTGTTTGGGTGTCTCAGGTCAGGTCTGAGCCATGATCAGAATGTGTCTCTGTGTCTATTTCCAGCCCTGCCATTTTCTACCTGTGCTGATCTAGTGTTTCACCCCTGACCTCCTCACACCGTCTCACTGTCCATGTCTGCTTTTAACTCCCACCTCTACTTCACTGTGTTATTGTGGACCTTATGCTTGTTATGTCACCTCTGGAACCAGTTATCAAACATACTGACCTTTCTGACCCTATCCCATGGCCCTACTTTCTACAACTGAACATTTCAATTCCTCTATGAGTTTTGTTTCGTGTCCATTTACTTATCTATGTATTTGTTGTATATTGGGTTGTGCCGCAGAGCATCATGGGGGTTTGTATGTGTTGAGATGATCACGTTCCAGATAAATGGTTGAACTGATTCCTGTCTCCTGTCTCATCATTATTGAATTGTTATACAGACGTGGTTATGAAACCCACGAGACATAACAAAAGATTGGTGATGAGTAAGTCTGAATCTACAGGAACTATTCTGTCTGGAAGAAGTGGGTTTTAAAACTGTTTAAAACTGTTATTTTCTGTGGTCCAGTCTAGGCTAATGTTAGCACAGTGTATTGCTAGCAGAGGCAAGTGCATAGTCGAGCTAGCTAAGAAAGAGAGTTAACCAGTGTGTGTAAGTACTTAAGTAAAAAATACTTTAAAGTACTACTTAAGTTGTTTTTTTGAGGGGTATCTGTACTTTACTTTACTATTTATATTTTTGACTACTTTTACTTTTACTTCACTACATTCCTAAAAAAATTATGTACTTTTTACTCCATATATTTTCCCTGACACCCAAAAGTACTCGTTACATTTTGAATGCTTAGCAGGACAGAAAATGGTCCCAATTCACACACTTATCAAGAGAACATCCCTACTGCCTCTGATCTGGGGGACTCACTAAACACAAATGCTTTGTTTGTAAATTGTCTGAGTGTTGGAGTGTGCCTCTGGCTGAACGTACATTTTTAAAAACAAGAAAAATCGTCTGGTTTGCTTTATGTAAGGAATTTGAAATGATTTATACTTGTACTTTTACTTTTGATACTTTAGTATATTATAGCAATTACATTTACTTTTTGATAGTTAAAGTATATTTAAACCCAAATACTTTTAGACTTTTACTTAAATAGTATTTTTACTGGGTGACTTTCACTTTTAGTTGAGTCATTTTCTTATAAGGTATCTTTACTTTTACTCAAGTATGACAATTGGGTACTTTCTCCACCACTGGAGTTAACATCGTCATGGACGGCAGAAAAGGACTCGCGAGACGGACATCGGAGTGGGAAAACAACGTGATTAAAAAGGAGGAATATACAGTGATTAAAGGAAAGGACATATAGTCAACTTACATTACATTACATTTTACATTTAAGTCATTTAGCAGACACTCTTATCCAGAGCGACTTACAGTTAGTGAATACATCTTTTTTTTTATTTTTTTATACTGGCCCCCCGTGGGAATCGAACCCACAACCCTGGCGTTGCAAACGCCATGCTCTATCAACTGAGCTACATCCCTTCCGGCCATTCCCTCCCTACCCTGGACGACGCTGGGCCAATTGTGCGCCTCCCATGAGTCTCCCCGGTCTTCAAATTCAAATTCAATATATTGGACATGATTTGGAAAGGCACACACCTGTCTACATAAGGTCCCACAGTTGACAGTGCATGTCAGAGCAAAAAACCAAGCCATGAGGTCGAAGGAATTGTCTGTAGAGCTTCGAGACAGGATTGTGTCGAGGCACAGATCTGGGGAAGGGTACAAAAAAATTCTGCAGCATTGAAGGTCCCAAGAACACAGTGGCCTCCATCATGCTTAAATGGAAGATGTTTGGAACCACCAAGACTCTTCCTAGAGCTGGCCGCCCGGCCAAACTGAGCAATCGGGGGAGAAGGGCCTTGGTTCAGGGAGGTGACGAAGAACCCGCGAAGAACCCGATGGTCACTCTGACAGAGCTCCAGAGTACCTCTGTGGATATGGGAGAACCTTCCAGAAGGACATCTCTGCAGCACTCCACCAATCAGGCCTTTATGGTAGAGTTGGCCAGACGGAAGCACTCCTCAGTAAAATGCACATGACAGCCCGCTTGGAGTTTGCCAAAAGGCACCTAAAGAACTCTCAGACAATGAGAAACAAGATTCTCTGGTCTGATGAAACCAAGATTGAACTCTTTGGCTTGAATGTCAAGCGTCACGTCTGGAGGTAACCTGGCACCATCCCTACGGTGAAGCATGGTGGTGGCAGCATGCTGTGTGGATTTTTTTTTCAGTGGCAGGGACTGGGGACACTAGTCAGAATCGAGGGAAAGATGAAACAGAGCAAAGTACAGAGAGATACTTGATGAAACCTGCTCCAGAGCGCTCTGGACCTCAGACTGGGGTGAAGGTTCACCTTCCAACAAGACAAGGAGCCTAAGCACACAACCAAGACAACACAGGAGTTCTAAAAACCCATAACTTTGTCATTATGGTATGTTGTGTGTAGATTGATGAGTAAAAAAAAAACAATTTAATCAATTTTAGAATAAGGCTGAAAATGTGGAAAAAGTCAAGGGGTCTGAATACTTTCCGAAAGCAATGTGTAACTATGTGTGCTCGATTGTATACACCTGTCAGTAACGGGTGTGGGCTGAAATAGCAGAATCCACTCATTTGAAGAGTGTCCACATACTTGTGTATATTATGTTTAATATTTATGCATAGTCACTTAACTTTAACTCTACCCACATGTACATATTACTTCAACTACCTCAACTAGCCGGTGCCCCCGCACATTGACTCTGCACCGGTACCCCCCTGTAATATATAGCCTCCCTAATGTTATTTTATTTTACTTCTGCTCTTTTTTTTTCTCAACACTTTTTTGTTGTTGTTTTATTTTACTTTTTTATATAAAAAATATAAATGCACTGTTGGTTAAGGGCTGTAAGTAAGCATTTCACTGTAATGTCTGCACCTGTTGTATTCGGCGCATGTGGCCAATAAAATGTCATTTGATTTGATTTGATATATAGTGTATTTCCCTGGGATGTTACTCAGGTCCCACCAGTCCAGTTATGCTGCTCTGGCGCCATCCTGTGGACAGCTGGGAACACAACTTCAACTCCATTACATTCAATGTATCCCACAAAGTGCCACTTGGCTGGACAAAGCAGTCTGAATGGAAATCAGGTCCATATATGAATACAGGCAGACACACAGCCTTACATGTCATATCACTGAGTCTCAGTTTAAAATCACAGTTTTAAACAAACAAGTCATTACAAGTGAAAAACATTTCTCATTAGGTTTTAGGTTTTATTTATTCACACCAAAGAAAAGAAGTGAAAGACAAAACACTGCAGATAAATAAACAGGTAAAAACGGTGTTCAGGTGAGGATGGAAGCTCAAAAGGGCTGATATGAAAACCACACCACAAATAAAAGTAAAAAAAAAACGTTTGTTCAATCAGTTAAACAAAACATATTAATTGTAATTATAAATGTATATATATATATAAGTGGTTTGCGAAAGTATTCATTCCCCTTGGTATTTTTTCTTATTTTGTTGCCTTACAACCTGGAATTAAAATAGTTTTTTTGAGGGTTTGTATCAATTGACTTACACAACATGCCTACCACTTTGAAGATGACTTTTTTTTTTTTTTATTGTGAAAAAAACAAGAAATAAGACAAAAAAACAGAAAACTTGAGCGTGCATAACTATTCCCCCCCCCCCCCCCCCCCCCCCCCCCCCCCCCCCCCCAAGTTCAATACTTTGTAGAGCCCCCTTTTGCAGCAATTACAGCTTAAGTCTCTTGGAGTATGTCTCTATAAGCTTTGGCACATCTAGCCACTGGGATTTTTGCCCATTCTTCAAGGCAAAACTGCTCCAGTTCCTTCAAGTTGGATGGGTTCTGCTGGTGTACAGCAATCTTTAAGTCATACCACATATTCTCAATTGGATTGAGGTCTGGGCTTTGACTAGGCCATTCCAAGACATTAAATGTTTCCCCTTAAACCACTCAAGTGTTGCTTTAGCAGTATGCTTAGGGTCATTGACCTGCTGGAAGGTGAACCTCCGTCCCAGTCTCAAATCTCTGGAAGACTGAAACAGGTTTCCATCAAGAATTTCCCTGTGTTTAGCGCCATCCATCATTCCTTCAATTCTGACCAGTAAGAGCTGATATATCATGTAGATTAAACACAGTGGAGAAACATTGTAGAAACCACTCAGAGAGGTATTCATCTACAGGACTGAGACACTGTAAAACCACTCAGAGAGGTATTCATCTACAGGACGGAGACACTGTAGAACCACTCAGAGAGGTATTCATCTACAGGACTGAGACACTGTAGAACCACTCAGAGAGGTATTCATCTACAGGACTGGGACACTGTAAAACCACTCAGAGAGGTATTCATCTACAGGACTGGGACACTGTAAAAACCACTCAGAGAGGTATTCATCTACAGGACTGGGACACTGTAAAACCACTCAGAGAGGTATTCATCTACAGGACTGAGACACTGTAAAACCACTCAGAGAGGTATTCATCTACAGGACTGGGACACTGTAAAACCACTCAGAGAGGTATTCATCTACAGGACTGGGTGGGTATTATTAGTCTGTTCTGAGTAGAAATGGATATAAACAGTGATTAAAACACAAAAACAGCGAGTTTAGTGCCCAGATTCTGACACTTATCTCCAAGAAGATAATTCCCATTTATAGTTATTTTGATACTACACGCAAAGGGGTTCTTCGTTTGTCCCCATAGGAAAACCCTTTTTTTGTTTCAGGTAGAACCCTCGGGTGGTGAAAAAGGTTCTACTTAGAACCTTTTAGTGGTGAAAGGGTTCCACTTGTAACAAAAAAAAAATATTTTCAGAGGGTTCTCCTACGAGGATAATTGAAAAACCATTACGGTTCTAGGTAGCGCCTTCTTTTCTAAGAGTGTAGTCTGAGGTTAACTTATAGAACATGACTTTTCCTGTTGATTCTTCTGCTCCAAGTCTTTCTCTAGTTCAGAGTTCTTCTGCTTCAAGTCTTTAGAAGTTTTCTTTAATTCAGAGTTCTTCTGCTTTAAGTCTTCATAAGTTTTCTCTAGTTCAGAGTTCTTCTGCTTTAAGTCTTCAGAAGTTTTCTCTAGTTCAGAGTTCTTCTGCTTCAAGTCTTTAGAAGTTTTCTTTAATTCAGAGTTCTTCTGCTTTAAGTCTTCAGAAGTTTTCTCTAGTTCAGAGTTCTTCTGCTTTAAGTCTGCAGAAGTTTTCTCTAGTTCAGAGTTCTTATTTCCCTCATTAAAATGCAAATCAATTCATAACATTTTTTAAATGCTTTTTTCTGGATTTTTTGTTGCTATTCTGTCTCTCACTGTTCAAATAAACCATTAAAATTATAGACTGATAATTTCTTTGTCAGTGGGCAAACGTACAAAATCAGCAGGGGATCAAATACTTTTTTCCCTCACTGTACCATTAAAATTATAGACTGATCATTTCTTTGTCAGTGGGCAAACGTACAAAATCAGCAGGGGATCAAATACTTTTTCCCTCACTGTACATACATACAGTACATATCCTTTTAAAAAAATATATTCCCCTTTATTACTTTCCAACCCCTTCCCTAATTGGAGTAAACTAGTGAACAACAATGCTTCCATGATTCAACAAACAGACAGCTATTTCCCTGTAACCCAAGTCCGAACAGTGAGAAACAGAAACAGTGAGTTAGGATATATTGATATGTTAACACATAATAAATTGACTGTTTAAAAAAGCATTATATATTTTTTTGTTATTATTTAAAAAATTAAATATTTGTTTTTATGTATTCTTATAATTTATTTATTTATTATTATTTAATACACTATTTCTTATATATTTTATTTTTATAGTTTTTTGGGGCTCCTCCAAGGCCTATACAAGCATAGCAGACCCAATACAACAAGAGGAAGAGGAGGAAGAGGAGGAAGAGGAGGATGAGGAAGATATACTGATTACTGCATCTAAACAGGTCCATACATTCAATGATGATAAATGTCAATGATGTTGATGATGTGTTGATGTATGATGAGGATGATGTGTTGAGGTATGTTGAGGATGATGTGTTGAGGTATGATGAGGATGATGTATTGAGCTACGATGAGGATGATGTGTTGAGCTATGATGAGGATGATGTGTTGAGGTATGATGAGGATGATGTGTTGAGGTATGATGAGGATGATGTGTTGAGGTATGATGAGGATGATGTGTTGAGCTATAATGAGGATGATGTGTTGAGGTATGATGAGGATGATGTGTTTGAGGTATGATGAGGATGATGTGTTGATGTATGATGAGGATGATGTGTTGAGGTATGATGCGGCTAATCAGCTTGATACAATACATTCTGAGGTAGAGCCTATACTGATTGAGGACAGCGTCAGTGGGACGAGGATCAGGATATAGATCTTCAAGATAGGTTCTCTCACAGTCTTTTACAGGGCTCTGAAAGCCAGAGAGGTCCAGTTACACAAACGTATGGTTGCTTTGCTAAAAACGTCAGTACATCCAAGACATAGCCTTCTGGAAGAAAAACATGCCAAGTTTGATAAGCAGCAATCTGATGACAATATCAGAAACTTCACTTTTATAGTTCACATTTCTAGATCCTGTGATTCCTATCTTCTTTCAATCCCTTGATCAAATCAAATCAAATTGTATTTGTCACATGCGCCGAATACAGCAGGTGTAGACCTTACAGTGAAATGCTGACTTACAAGCCCTTAACCAACAATGCAGCTTTAAGAAAGTATTTATTAAAATAAACAGAAGTAAAAAATAAAAATATCTTCCATGGTTGTAAATCTTGCTTTTCTGCCCCAGGCCATGGTGTGGTCTTAACCCAGAAGACGTTGGGGGAAATGTACCAGGAGTTCCAAGACAAGTGGTCCTCTTTCCAGGCTGCTTATGGGGTGAAAGGGAAAGGTGATGTGGGAGTACGAGGGGACAGAACTCACAAGGTCTGATCCTCATGTTCCAGCTTTCCTTTCCACCTTTGACCCCAACCCCTGGAGCCCTGCCAGGCCTTGTTGGGGGGTCGTACCAATGCTTTGACCTTACGTTATATAGCTGATGAGGAAATTGGATATAGAGATTATACTTCTCTTTATCCTCAAGTAATGCGTTCCTCTTGTTATCCTTTGGGGCATCCTGAAATTATTCACTGTGACTTTGACTTACCACAAAACTATTTTGCTTTGATAAAAGCAACTGTTTACCCTCCCTGGGGCTTGTTTTTGTCAGTGTTGCTTTACAAAGGACCTCAAGGAAAAAGTTTATTTCCCCTTTGTCGCACCTGCAGTGAAAACAACAACCAGGAAAAGCCTTGTGATCATTCAGATCAAGAAAGAGCCCTGACCGGTGTATGGTTCACCGTTTTCATTCTCTAAGGCTATAGAGAAGGGGTATCGTGTGGCCAAAATCTTTGAAGTGTGGAACTTTCCCAGGAAACCAGAGAAGAAATATGTTAACAATCCATCGATCATTAAAGATCCCGAATAATTTATGGGATTGTTTTTTTCAGACCAATCTGACATTTCAAATGTTTTTGTTCTTGAATCAAGACATAGCTCTGGTGTAATGTTTTCCCTCTCCTTCAGCCCTAATCACAGGTGTCCCTTGTTTTCCTGATTGGTTGTCGTTGGGGTGTCCCACCTGTCCGACAATCTGCTGATTGCTGAGGTGGACCAATCAGTGGACGTTCCTCAGTATTGCCCCGCCTGTTTCTGGTTTTGCATTACCATGTCAAATCCCCTGGTTTTAAAAGCCAGGCAGTTGTGTTTTCTGACAGAGACACTCTTTCTCTGTGGAGTATGGCAAACTGGGGTGTCTTGGTTTTTGTGTACTCACTCGTTTGCTGTCTAGTCCATATTGGACCTATGTTGTTTGCTGTCTAGTCCATATTTGGACCTATGTTGTTTGCTGTCTAGTCCATATTGGACCTCTGTTGTTTGTTTGTTCCTGGGGAAAGGGGGGTTTATCAGGTGGCCCTTGGGCATACACTACCCGTAGGACAACCTTGACTAAACACACTAGTTAGACCTGAGGGGACCCACCCACTGTATTTTTAGTATGGTTAGCAGAATGAACTTCAAATATATTAGTGTAACTAGAACTACACAGAACATGGCGGACCCACTGTAAAATGAGAGTCTTTTTATGGTATTAAAAACGTGTCCCAGTCCAACATGCCTAGCTCTGCCCACTGGGGCCTGGTTGACGGCGTTGACGCGCGCTCTCACGAAGTCCTCGTATCGTCGTATTCCACCGGATAGAGTTGTCTCATCACACCGGCAGTAGCAGTTCTGTCTCCTCATATTGGATCCGTCATCAAGTAGCGTGTCCCCTTCACTGGATTAGGACGCGCTGTTTGAGAGCGTTGCTCTGAAAGTGCTGCTGCTGCTGTTGGTGCTCTCCCCCGACATGCCCCTCTCCAAATAGGCCACTTATCTTTTTAATGCAGTCATCTCGCTTTTTCATTTGAAGCGTATTTTTTATCCTTCGCTTGTTTGTAACAATTGCAAAGACATTGGCAAACGTTGTATTTTGTAGTCCAACTTCGTTGTGAAGTTATCGGCGGTCACAGAGAGACAGATAAAACATGTTGATTTTATGTCTAGTGGAGGTCTTCTGTGCATGAAGAGACGCAGTAGTGAAACAACGCATCTAACGACGCACTTTGGCTGTTCTACGAGTGGTCTGAGGCAGTCGGTAAATAATGAGCGTTTTCAAGTGCACTTCAACTTTAGTAACGATGGTTTTTGGGGAAACAGCTCGGAGATTTAACAATGTCTTACAAAGGTTCTACTGATAAACTTAGCCTTAAGATGCTTTTGGGAAAACGGGCCCAGATGGTCTCCGTAGGATTTGATTGGACCATGAGTATTTGGACACCTAGGCCTACGTCATTGGATATTCAATTGACACATGCGCATTCGCGCTCAGTTTCCACCTTTGAGAAACAGAATGGAGTGTGGAAAGTCTGGGTTTTATTTGATTTAATGTTTATTGTAAAAATCTGGTTTTTCAGAAGAAGAAAAAAAAAGCTAATTGAAGGACTCAAAAATAATATTTTATTTTTATTTAGAACATCACGAAGAACACTGCATCCCAGCTACGGTACAGAATAGCATTGTTGAGGACCTCATAAACCATTTCTGATGCATTTATGACACACTACAGTGATCCCCTCAGGTTTCATCTTACAAATAAGCAAATACATGTGGATGAAGATGGGACTTGCTTAACAACTCTGCAGTATTTGTGGAATGCATTAGATGCATAAGCTCTGAGTGGATGCTGGAGCATTACTGTGTGAAAGAATTGGGCATGGTCAGGCCAATTGAAGTACCACTGAGCAACAAAGAAGGTTATAAAACAAGGTGATTTCAATACAGCTACATGGTCCCCAGGGTATATGAATATAAAGAGACATGAGACAAAACAATCATAATGAATAAGATTACATGGACAGGGGGACCTGATCCTGGGTCAGCACTCCTCCTCTGGGACACTTCCCAGGAGTCACCAGGACCAAGAAACCGAAACACAGTCAAGTTACAGCAGGTTTTTACTGCCATCTAGTGGAAGATACCAATAAAACTTTTATTATCAGGGTGTGGAGACTGCTGAGTGAAACAGAAAGTAAATGTGTTCTTTTGTACAGGATCCATTTTTAGACGACAGAGCAGAAAACACTATATGGAGAGAACAAAAAAATAAAGTGAGTATTTTAAGTATTTCTGAACAAATAATCTATTCTAAAGGACAGAGTAAGAATGAATACCTGGAATGAGATATTACTAGTTAGTAGAAATGATACTTGAGCTGAGGTTGCTGACAGACCGCAGTTTTCAAAAGTGGGAACTAATCAATAGGCCTTAGTGTTATCAGGTTAGGACTATTATCATTGTCATTATGGGAGACACCTATTTTACAACCCTTATTCATGAAACATATTAACGCTGTAGAACTGATGCACATCAAGAAATAAGGTGACAAATCACAGGAAAACTACTTTAGGCGCTCTAGAGCACGTTAGATACATTCTGTCGGAGGTGGTTTAAAACTGAAATTCTAATGTTCGACTTTGCTTATGGAAAACCATATCATGGCGAAGGTTTTTACAACATGCTCAGTTCTGGGTTTCTCGAGGTGTACATTTTGAAAATGGAAGTATGGAACTCCATCATGTGCTTCTGTTATGAGAAAAACTCCACAATGAAACTGACACTAAATGTGGAGAATGATAGATCTTTTGGCCATCAAGTAGCTATCATTGTTATGCCTGTCCCGCTACTGTAGCCTGCCGTTTTTATACTATAAATATGTTGAAAATGACTGGAGTCGTTGCAAAATCATTCTTGTGCGACTTGTGTAGCCAACATGGAGTGGCCAACAGATGTAATAAATAGCCTTTAACTTCAGTTTATTGTTGTTGTAGCCTTGTGTTATTATGTAATTATTAATGGCGTGTTTAGTTAAATTTAATTGGAAGTTATCAAGGGTTCACCCATGGTCACCGGGTTCTATCTCAATTGCTGATAAGATTGTAGAATGCCTTAGGATTGAAGTAACAGTCACCAGCAGAGGGGGGGCCTACAGGTCAAAGAAATATACTTGGGCTGTTGTTGACAAGCAGGGACCTATTCAGTTCATATCCATATTATAATATTTGATTCGTTGATTGAAAGTACGACGACCCCATCCTTCAGTAGCCTATTAAAGCAGGCTAACTGGGCAACAGATAGCACTTCCTACCTCACATATCGTCTTGCTGTTCATGTCCAATAAATTAGTCTGTCTACTTGAACTAAGCAAGCTGATAAAGCATTCAGCTTTACATCGTGCATACATCTTGCCAGGCTCCTTGGAGGCTGTCTGAAATAAAGATGTAGGGCCTATCAGGGTCTCAAGGGTTTTGGCCTAGTTTTCAGCCTTGTGGGTGTGTTTTGAGTAGTCATTGGGCTAGAAAAAGTAGTTGCTTTTAAATCACCTGACTGTTTGGATGGTGTGTGTCGTTAGTAACTGGTTTATTTCTTACGAGAAGAGGTAAAAGAGAATAATGTTACGTTCTCAATATTAGTTGTCACTGTGTTCACCCAAACCAACAGGCTGGCATCTCTGTTAGGGGTCAGTGTGTTTCTAAAAGGAGTTCGTCTGGAGAGAGCGAGGAGGGGGTCCTGCCTCTAAAATGAGTCTCTCTGTGAGAGGGAGGGGGGCCCTGCCTCTAAAATAGTCTCTTGGATGAGGGGGAGGGAGGGGGGGCCTGCCTCAAAATGAGTCTTTTTGGGGAGAGAGAGGGGGGGGGGCCCGCCTTAAAATGAGTCTCCCCGGGGGAACAGGGACCCCCCTAAGAAAAAGAGGGAGTGACAATTTTTTTTTAAAGAATTTATATTCCAAGTGCTATTTTAGGAGAAAAAAAATCATTTTTGTTTTTTTTTCATCAGAAAGGATTACTAATAGGTCCCTTTCAATGAAAAATTTTGGTAGATTTGAGATGGGGATTTTAAAGCCTTTTGTTTAGCTGGAAGAATTTTCCCGAAACCTGTTATTTGACTGTGATTTTTTGGTTTTTCGTCTCCCCTAGCTACCTTAAGATGAATGCTTTTTACAGAGGCCATATCTTAATTTGCCCCAGTTTCCCCCAGAAAGGAAAAAATCCGGGCAGCAATAGCAAAGTGCATTTTTAGTGGATTATATTTAAAAGGGATTTTTTTTGTAGGGGTTCATACTTTTTTCATCGGGGAAAAAATCAAGTTGACTTTTTTAAAGTGGAAATTACCCAACTTTTGGGGACTTCATAAAGCTGTAGTGGTTTAATCATTTTTTAAAAACAATAAAAGTAATTTCCCAAACCCTTTTCAAAAAATGGAATATACCCTTTTTGGAAGAAACCTTTTTTTTCCCCACTTTTTTGGGGTTTTCCCCCAGGGGTAGCTGAGAAAACTTTAAGGGTTTTTTCTCTTTTGGGTGAACCCCAAATCAAGAAAGGAGGGGCCCAAAGGCCCCCCCTGGACCCAGCTGTGGTCATGAAAAAAAGTGACCGGGTCTAAGGATGCCCCTATAAAGTTTAGAGAGGGAGACTTTTTCTACTAAACAAAGGAAGAAGAACTATGGGTTTTGGTCAGTGATTTTAAAAAACACTGTCTTTACTAAATTTCTCCTTTTCCCTTTTTCCCCATTTTTTTTTGTTTTTTTCCTTTAATCCATGGGCTAATCCTTTTTTCCATTTTTTAGCCCTAAAAACAAAAATTAAAACAAACACAACATTCCCTCCCCCTGTGTGTTTTGTGGTGTGTTTTGTGTGTGTGTTTGTGTGTGTGTGTGTTGTGTGTGTGTGTGGTGTTGTGTGTGTTTGTGTGGGGGTTGTGTGTGTTTGTGTGTGTGTGTGTGTGTGTGTGTGTGTGGGTGTGTGTGTGGGGTTTTTGTGTTTTGTGGGTGGTTTTGGTTTTTGTGTGTGTGTGTGTGTGGGCAGGGGGTGTGGCCCCTCCCGGGATGAGGAAAATGTAATTCTTATCCGGTTTTCCAAGTAAATTTTAACCCCCCTACATTTTTTAACTTTATTCCCTCAATTACCAACAAAAAACCTGGTACCCCTGCCACATTGACTCAGTACTGGTATTTCCTTGTATATGTCTAGTTATAACCTCAACTACCTGGCCCCCGGCACTTTGACTCAGAAATTGGTACCCTTGTTTGTCTAGTTATTCCCTCAACTACCTGGTACCCCTTTCCCACATTGACTCTGAAAGGGTACTCCTTGTATAAGTGTAGTTTTTAGGGTCAATTTACCGGGTCCCCCTCCCACATTGACCTGTATGGTTTTACCCCTTTAGTCTATTTTTGTTAATCTTTAGTTACTTTTTCCCTTTTTTTTAAATTTAGCTAATTTTTCTTACTTTTTAAAGGCATTTTTGGGGAAAGGGCTCGAAAGGGAAGCATTTCACGGTAAATTTGGAAACAGCTTTTTGTATTCGGCCCCTGTGGAAATTAATTTGTTGATTTGAAGTCTTTTGGGCAAAAACTAAGGCCCGTTGGGCCCGACAGCGCATTTTGGATTTTGAACCCCACTGGGGGGTTTAGAAAAAACTCCCTGGAAAGGCGGGAACCTGGGAAAGGGAAACCTAGAGGGGAACCCCAGGCTCTGGGGTGGCCAGTCCCTTCGGGCGGTGCCGGGTGGAGTTTTAAAAACAGTACAGGCCTTTAAAGGGCCAGATCGTTCTTAAAGGGGGTCAAATGTTAATAGTTTGACCACCCGGGTCAAATAAAATCACGGGGTTATAGGGGGTGCAACACGGGCACCTTCAGGAGTAAATGTCATTTTGGTTTTTCCTAGCCGAGCTTTCAGAGGTCAAAGGACGCGGGTGGGGTAGAGAGGAGGAGAGGGGGGAAAAAAAGCAGGTTCGGGAAAAAGGTCGCCCCGCCCGGGAAAAAGGGGCAGGTTCCATACCCGCAGGCGCCCATTTAGAAACGGATCAGCAGCATGAAAAGGTCTCACGCCGGTGGAGCATGTATCGAAAATGATAGGATCGAAAAGGGGGAGCGCGGCTCTCGGATCAGTTTTCTCCTTTAAAAATCCCCCCTTTTAACATTTTTAAATTTTTTCAAAAATTTTAGACCACGGACCCAGTTTCTAAAAGATATTAACTAGGGTGCAAATTTTGGGGTATTTTATCTAATGTTACCCAATAAAATCCCCACTAAATAACAGATTTCACATCATTGGACACATTTTGGGGGCTAACATCATAAAAATTATATTGAGACAAATTACACCCCAAAGTAGCCTACAAGAAAAAAAAGGGAACTAAATTAATTGAACTTAAAATTAATCCCAATATGTTTGAAATGGCCTATAGCCTACTGTTTATTTTTTTGAAAAAAATTTTGCAGTAATCTGGGTTTTTCATTTGAAGCACATTTTATCCGCCCCTTTTTTGAAAAATTTTGAAAAGGGACATTGAATTTTGTTTTTGTAGTCAACTTGTTCTAAATTTACGGCGGTCAGAAGAAAAGGAATAAACCATGTGTTTCTATGTTTAGCGGAGATCTTGGAAATAAAGTGACGTGGGGGGGCAAAAAAGCATCTAACGTCCCATTTGGCTTTTCTACAAGGGTTGAGGCAGGTGAGAATAGATCATTTTCAAGTGCAACTTTAATAACGATGGTTTGGGAAACACCCAAAAGTTTTAAAAAATGCCCCTACAAAGGTTCTAATGATGAACTTGCCAAAAATGTTTTTGGGGAATACCAGGCCGGGGGAAAAAAAAACATTTGCTAAATGACAAAAATGTAAATGTAAATGTTTTACATCCCGATCCATTTACTGTATTAAATTTTTATTTTTCAATTTTTTAAAATTTTTTTTTGGAATTTTCACAAGGGATCATTTGTCCCATTTCTTTTTTTTAAACTTTAGTTTTTTATTACATTGACTGGAAAAAACCAAAGCATTTATACTTTTTTCTGAGAGAAAGGAGATATATAGCAATTTTGCAAAAAAAAAATTTGTCTCGTCACGATCGTTTTAAAACCCAGGAGACCAAGGCGAAAGGTTTGCAAAGGAACATATTATTTTATTAAATGTCACAAAAAACAAAAGAAATTTTAAACAACGAAAGGACGTCCAGGTACAACACGAACACACACAAACCCAAAATCCCCCCAAACCCGAAAGGGGAAAAACAGATAGATTAAAAAGGGCCCCCCAACAGAGAAAAAAACAGCTGACAGCTGACACCGTTTGCCTCGATTGGGATTCACCCCGGCAAAATAGAAAAAAAAACCCCCCTAGAACACCCCCCCAGAGAAACCAAAAAACATAGAATGAACACCCCCCTGGTTCAACTAATGAGCCCCCAAACCGGGGTGGGGAACAGTACCCCCCCTAAAGGGCGGACTGTGATTTTTCCCCCCCCCGGCGGCGGCCCCCGGGCTCCGGGCCTGATCCCCACTCCTCCCCAAACCCCCCAAAAAGGTACCCCGGTCCCGTCTAGCCCCCCTGGCCGGGGCCCGGGCTGACGGGCACGCGCCCCTGCTTTTTTTCGTGGAGCAGGAATGGGGCCCGGGAAAGGGCTGGGGGCGCACACCCCCGACTTGGGGGGAGAGCAGGAACGAACGGGGGCAGGGTGACGACGCACAAACCCCGGCTTGGGGTTGGGGGCAGCAGGAACGGGCCGTTTGGGGCCGGCCCCCAAAAAGCACCACAGGGCTTGGTGCGGGGGCTTGGGGTGGGCCGGGAAAGGGGGTGGCGACGCGCACCCCAGGGCTCGGTGGGGGGGGAGAGCGGAAGGGCCGTTTCCCAAATGACGACGCCCCCACCACTGGCTTGGTTTTGGGACGAAAGGGCCCGGGGGATCCCGGGCGGCCGAAACGCACCCCAGACTTTGGGGCGGGGAGCAGGAAGGGCCGGGGCCGGGTGGGACGCGCACCCCCCGGTTAGTGGGGGGGAAACAAAAGGGAAAAGGCGGGGCCGGGTGGCGACCCCGCACCACCGGCACGATGCGAGGAAACAGGACCAGGCCGGCCCGTAATGGGGACAAACACCCCAATGGGCCCCCCCCAGAGATCAGGAACGGGCCGGACCGGACTTGGGAACCCCAAACCCCCGTACCTCTCGCCCTGGGCCCCCACCCCTTTTCCCTCTCCTCGTGAAACCCGTGGCCCCCTCAACCTGGCGGCCCCCCTCTTCAACCCCCTGGGACCGCCCCCATCCGGCCTCCCGCGCCCGCGTTTCCCCGCGTGAGCCCCCCCCCAAAAAAATTTTTGGGGGTTTTCTCCCCCCGTGGGCCAGGCCTCTAGCTCTGTCAGACTCTCGATTCCCATTTTTTTTCTTTATGACAAACCTTTTCTCCTTTCATTTAGCGTGCCCAGCCGAAAAATCCTACTCCCTGATCCCCGGTCCTTCCTTTTTTTCCTCCACGCTGCTTTGGGGCTGGGACTGGGGATTTTTTTGTCACGATCGTCTAGAACAGGAGACCAAGGGCGCGTTGCGAGTGAAAAAATATTAAATTTATTAAATGCTCACAAAACAAAAACAAATAAACAACGAAAAACTGAAGTCCAGTGTACAACACGAAACAAAACGAAAAAATCCCACAACCCGAAAGGAAAACAATAGATTAAATATGGGGCCCCCAAACCCGGACAAACAGTTTACAGCTGCACTCGTTTGCCCTCTGATTTGGGAAATCCACCGGCAAAATAGAAAATAAAACCCCCAGAAAACCCACCAGAAAAACGAAAAAAATAGAATGAACACACCCTGGCAAACATAATGAGGCCCCGAACCGGGGTTTTGACAGTCTCTCTGAAAAGAAGCCATTTAAAGGGTTTGATTTTAATCAAACCCATGTCTTGTCATTGAACAACCCCCGGCCTTTTTATTAGCTAGTGAGAAAACACAAACCCCCTTTTTTTGATAATTTTTTTAAACAAATAGAAGATTTATTTTTCAAAAATTTTTGAAAAAGGGGTAAAATAGGTTTTGGAAGGGAAATTTTCCCTGTTTCCCATTGAGTCAGAAATAGATGAGGATGTAATGTTTTTCCTCGTTGTGTTGAAGCCCAATCAAGCAGGAAAAGGCCCCGCCTCCCTGTACCCGGTGTGGGCCATGAGAGTGACTTTTGGGCTATGAACAAACCCCTAAAAGTTTAGAGAGGGAGATTTTCTAACTGAAAAAGGTAAGAACTCATGGGTCATGGTCGTTAGGTTTAAAAAAACTTTCTTTTAGTAAATTTTCCCCTCCCATTTTCCCCTTTCTTTTTTGTTGTTTTCAAATCCATAGCTAATAATTTTTCCATTTTCATAGTCCTGAAACAATATTAAACAAACACACCAACATTCCCTCCAACATTCCTCCCTGTGTGTGGTGTGTGTGGGTGTGTGTGTGTGTGTGTGCACTCCCTGATGAGGAGATTAATCTCATCTTTTTGTCCACAGAAACCACCACGGATAGATCAAGTCAGAGATTCTCAGTTGTCATCTCTTCCAGAGTCAATCGAAACAGATGATGAAGCAGAGAGCAGTGCCGAGAGGGGGCTCTGAAGATCACACTGCACGTCCTGAGGAAATGAACCAGAAGGAGCTTGCTGACACACTGGAGACAAGTAAGAGCTGTCTGCCTCATGTTGAAAGCTGTGTTTTAGAACATTTAAAAGCTGTAGCTAAAGTACAGCTAAAGTAGCTGTTGTAACGAATGATATTTGTAGCGCCTTAACACAACACCTAGTGACCTCATCAGTAGCAGGCAGGGAGTGGTTTTGTGTTGATTAATTTAGACAGAGAGAAGGAGAGACAGAGGAGAGAGAGAGAAGAGACAACATTATTAATGCCATCAATAATACCAATACTGATCTAAATCAGTCACACCAGTGTGTAATGCATTATGAAGAACAATTTACCAATTTATACAGACAAGAAGAATAAATGATTTATAATGTAAACTTTATAAGACAGTCTTACAATACTGTAGGCATTAAATCAGATGTAATATTAGTATCTCTGTGTTTATTTCTATATCAGATGAGCGTGCCTGTGATTCTTCAACGTGAACTCAATCTAATCTAAAGAAGTAAGTTTCAATGTGTATTTGAGGGGATCGCTAAACAAGGAAACCCAACACTTCTCAATAAGACTACACAGAGCTCTACATCACAGAGGGTGGAACAGGAGAGGTCAATAATGAACATGAGCTGAGACAGATTTGAGACAACAACCAGCCAAACAAGCAACCAGAGACTGCAGTCAAATGTAAACGACATCTTCCAACCCTTAAACCTGGACAAGACCAAACTTATCAGAACTTGTGCCTGACAAAGGGAGTCGCTGGCATTGGAAAAACAGTCTCTGTGCAGAAGTTCATTCTGGACTGGGCTGAAGGCAAAGCAAATCAGGATGTCCAATTTGTATTTTCATTCCTTTTTCGGGAGCTGAATTTGATGAAAATGGGAAAAACACACTTTGATTAACTTCTCAATCACTTCTCAATGGAAACCCAAAGCATCAGGAATCTCCAACTACGACAAGTACAAAGTTTCTGTTCAATCTTTGATGGTCGGATGATTGCCGCTGCCCCTGTGACTTCGCACGAAGAACAAGATCTGTTGTGACGTCACAGAGTCAACCTTAGTGGATGTTCTTCTGACAAATCTCATCAAGGGAAATCTGCTTCCCCCTCTGCTCTCCCCTCTGGAATAACTACCCGACCTGCAGCACAGCCCATAAGATCCCTTCAGGGTGTGTTGACCAGGTGACAGAGGTACGAGGGTTCAATGACCCACAGAAGGAGGAGTACTTCAGGAAGAGATTCAGTGATAACGACCTTGCCAGCAGAATCATCTTCACACATGATAAGACATCAAGGAGCCTCCACATCATGTGCCACATTCCAGTCTTCTGTTGGAATTTCTGCAACAGGTCCTTGAACACATGTTGAGTACAGACAAGACAGAAGAGATGCCAAGACTCTGACTGAGAGGTACTCACACCTTGTGGTGTTTCATACCAAACAGAGAATGAAAGTATCTTGGGAAAGAAGAAGACAGTCCACACTGGAATAAAGAGATCATTCTGTCACTGGGAAAACTGTGGCTTTTTCAACAGCTTGTGAAATGCATCCTGAATTTTCTATATAAGAAGACCTGAAAGAGGCTGGCATTGATGTCAATGAAGCCTCAGTGTACTCAGGATTGTGCACACAGCTCTTTAAAGAGGAATGTGGGCTGTGCCAGGACAAGGTGTACTGCTTCGTGCATCACTGAGCATTCAGGAGTTTCTGGCTGCTGTATATGTGTTCCTCTCATTCAATCAACACACAAATAGAATCTAGGGATGGTATTAAGCTACATCAATCAACGTCAGCAACTTTTTTCTGTGAGGATCAGGAGGCGGAAGCGTAAAAGTTACTGTCCTACAGAGTGCTGTGGATAAAGCCTTTACAAAGTGAGACAGGAAACCTGGACCCTTTCCTCCGCTTCCTTCTGGGCTGGGCCTCTCACTGGAGTCCAATCAGAAGCCCTTACGAGGTCTACTGACAAGACAAGAAGCAGCTGCCACAGAGCCATGAAGAAACAGTCAAGTACATCAAGGAGAAGATCAGGGAGAATCCCTCTCCAGAGAGTGCATCAATCTGTTCCACTGTCCTGCATGACTGAATGACCATTCTCTAGTGGAGGAGATCCAAAGCTACCTGACTCAGGAAGTCTCTCAGAAGCCAAAACTGTCACCTGCACAGTGGTCAGCTCTGGTCCTTGTGTTGCTTGACTTCAGAAAAGGATCTGGTTGTGTTTTGACCTGAAGAAATACTCCAGATCAGATGAAAGGTCGTTTTCTGATGGCTGCTGCAATGGGTCAAAGCCCTCCAGAAGGCTGCTCTGTGAGTACATAACATGACATTTAAGTACTATCATCAGGAAGGAAATATTCATTTTAGAGAAATATATGTATTATTGAAAAAACATATTGAATCAATGCATTTATGTTCACATTAGTATAACATATGACCATACAATCTAGAGACGAAGATTAATCTATATGTTTGTTTAAGAGAATAAACCAAATGCATCTGCCATTGTCCTTCTACACTACTGGTGTTTAATTACAGTTTGAATGAAATCATGATTATCTCTCTGTCAGGGCTGTCATGCTGTGGAGTCACAGAGAAGGCTGTGCTCTCTGGTCTCAGCTCCTGAAGTCAAACCCCTCACACCCTGAGAGAGCTGGATCTGAGTAACAATGACACTAAGGATTCGGAGAGTGAAGCTGCTCTCTGCTGGACTGGGGAATCCCCACTGTAAACTGAGACTCTGAGTCAGTATTTCCTGTGAAGTTGGTCAACCAGTGAATACTGTTCACCAGATCCACATGTGTTTACCAGGCACACATAGTCCACAAACCATATGTGTTTGGACAGTGAAGCTTACAGTTTTACATTTGGTGCTATGCTCCAGCAATTTGGATTTGAGATAGAATGTTTTCATATTAGGCGACAGTATATAATGTCACCTTTTATTTGAGGTTAATGGTGAGAGGTTAGCATTTTTTTGTTGTAGCCTCTGTAACTTTCTCATTCATTATTATTCATGATTCATTCATGATTTTTATTAATTATGGTTCATCATCGGATTAATTTAGTAGTGTTTAGAAACATGGTTATCTACTCACTTAGACAGAAAATTACTCCAGTTATCATCCACTGGAAACATTCAGTTTTCTATTGGACAAAACATAACCCAAAACACAACCAAACAAACTGCAAATGCAAACAACCAGTTTTGGGACCAATACTCAACTTTTGACAACTTTAAATGATTATAAGTTGAAATGGTCAGAAAACGTTTGACTTCGTCAAATGGGGTGACTAGATACATAAGTGCTTTCATTTTTAAATGGTGAAACAGATATGTATTAAAATACCCTCAAATAAAAGGTGACATTATATACTGTCACCTCATATGACACATCTGATCTGAAATCCAAAATGCTGGAGTATAGAGCCACATTTAAAATGTTAGCTTCACTGTCAAAATAGATATGGTGTGGACTGTATACTCAATACAATCTAAATCTGATATACCTCACCGTCTGTCTTTTGACTGATACTGCTTTTTAAACTGCTCTGGTCAGTCTACTCAAATATTCGTACTATACATTTTTCTCTCTACACACAATATTATGATTTTTTCTAATAATGATATATATATGTCAGGTTTCAGGACACTGGTATAAATTAAAATGTTAAAAAAATATACTGCCACTATTTTCACCACCAAGAGAATAGCAGTGTGGTTTTCAAATCAAAATCAAATCAAATTTTATTGTCACATGCGCCGAATACAAACAGGTGCAGACATTGCAGTGAAATGCTTACTTACATATGATTTGACACTTTGCAGGCTGTCAGGCTGTCTAGTCACAGAGGAAGGCTGTGCTTCTCTGGTCTCAGCTCTGAAGTCAAACCCCTCACACCTGAGAGAGCTGGACCTGAGCTACAATCACCCAGGAGACTCAGGAGTCAGACTGCTCTCTGCTGGACTGGAGGATCCACACTGCAGACTGGAGAAACTCAAGTATGTAGAGGGTTTATGTCAATGTTCATATCAGACATGTTGGAGTTATCAGGCTAGTTAAGACAAACATTTCTGACCACCACCTGGACTAAGTTATATAAAGACTGTGTGTGTGTGTGTGTGTGTGGTGTGTGTGTGTGTGTGTGTGTGTGTGTGTGTGGTGTGTGTGTGTGTCCAGTGGGTGTGTGGTGTGTCCAGTGTGTTTGTGTGTGTGGTGTGTGTGTGTGTGTGTTTGTTTGTGTGTCCAGTGTGTGGTGTTTGTTTGTGTGTGTGTGTGTGTGTGTGTTTTCCAGTGTGTGTGTGTGTGTGTGTCTGGACACACACACACACTGGACACACACACACACACTCACACACAAACACTGGACACACACACAGACACTGGACACACACACACACACACACTGGACACACACACACACACACACACTGGACACACACACACACACACACTGGATGGACACACACACACACACTGGACACACACACACACACTGGACACACACACACACACACAGACACACACACACACACACTGGACACACAGACACTGGACACACACACACACACACTGGACAAACACACTGGACACAAACACACACACACACTGGACACACACCACACACAAACACACACACTGGATACACACACACACACACTGGACACACACACACACACACACACTGGACTCACACAATGGATACACACACACTGGACACACACACACACAAACTGGACACACACAAACACAACTGGACACAACAGCATTGTACACACACACTGGGACACACACACACTGGACACACACACAAGACAAACTGGACACACACACTAGACACACACACACACACTAGACACACACACACACACAGACAAGTACGCTGGACACACACACACACTGGACACACACACACACGCTGGACACACACACACACTGGACACACACACACACTCGGACACACACAAAGTTATATGCTGACTGTTTTTTGTTTGTGTGTTGTGTCTAATGTGTGTGTGTGTGTGCATGTGTATCACTCAATGACACACAGACACACACACGCTGGACACACACACACACACAGTGGACACACACACACTTGGACAAAGTTATGTGCTGGCTGTTTGTGTGTGTGTGTCCATTGTGTGTGTGTGTGTGTGTGTGTGTGTGTGTGTGTGTGTGTGTGAGAGTTCAGGTGTATCCCTCAATGACTGTCTGTTCTTCTGCTTACCGCTACAGTGTGGAACATGGTGGAGAGAACACAATGAAACCTGGACTTAGAAAATGTGAGTGTTGACTGCTGTGAAGAATATGACTAAGAATAAGTCTTAATTCAAGTGAAGTCAAAGTCAAAGACCACCATCATTACTTACTTGGTCATATTAAATATCAGCTGTAGTTCTACAGAAGCACAAATCATCGACACCAAAGTTTACAAAGAGTTGCTTTGACAATGTGTGTGTCTGTGTGTGTGTGGCGTGTTCATGTTACATTAGAAATGTGTGTGTGTGTGTGTGTGTGTGTGTGTGTGTATGCTTGCATGCATACAGGTGTGTGTGTGTGTTCCGGGTGTGTGTGTGTGTGTGTGTGTGTAGTGTGTGTGTGTGTTCAGGATGTGTGTGTGTGTGTGTTCAGGATGTGTGTGTGTTCATGCATAGAGGTGTGAGTGTGAGTGTGTATCCAGTGTGTGTGTGTGTGTGTTCAGGATGTGTGTGTGTTTGTGTGTTTGTGTGTTCAGGATGATGATTATTTCTAATGTTGTGTCTGGTTTCATCCATCAGATGTCTGTGATCTCACACTGGACCCAAACACAGTAAACAGAGACCTCTCTCTGTCTGAGGAGAACAGAAAGGTGACATGGAGGAGAGAGGAGCAGCCGTATCCTGATCACCCAGAGAGATTTGAGGACTGTGGACAGGTGCTGTGTAGAGAGGGTCTGACTGGGCGCTGTTACTGGGAGGTAGAGTGGAGTGGGAGATGGGTTGGTATAGGAGTGACATATAAAGGAATCAGCAGGAGAGGAGGGGGTAATGACTGTTGTCTTGGAGACAATGACAAGTCCTGGAGTCTGTTCTGCTCTGACAACCGTTACTCTGCCTGTCACAATAATAAGTCCACTACCATAGACGTCCCCTCCTCCAGCTCCCACAGAGTAGGAGTGTATCTGGACTGGCCAGCCGGCACTCTGTCCTTCTACAGAGTCTCCTCTGACACACTGACCCACCTGAAAACATTCCACTCCACATTCACTGAGCCCCTCTATCCAGGGTTTAGGGTTTGGGATGACCCCTTTGACCTTTGGGGTTCCTCAGTGTCCCTGTGTCAAACATAACACACACACACACACACACACTGGACACACACACTGAACACACAAACACTGGACACACACACACAGGACACACTGGACACACACACACACTGGACACACACACATACTAAACACACACACACACTGGCCACACACACACTGACACACTGGACACACACACACTGTACACACACACACACACTAAACAAACACACTGAACACATACACTGGACACACACACACACACACACACACACTGGACACACACACACACACACACACACACACACACACAGGACACACACTCATACACACACACTGACACACAAAACATACACACTGAAACACACACACACCTGACACACACACACATTTTTACATTTAGCAGAAGCTCTTATCCAGAGCGACTTACAAGTGCCTTGCTCAAGGGCACATCAACAGATTTTTCACCCTAGTCGGCTCAGGGAATAGAACCAGCGACCTTTCGGTTTACTGCCACAACACTCTTTAACCACTAAGCTACCACACACAGGACACACACAGGACACACACACACACTGGACACACACCCACTCACTGGACACACACACATGGACACACACTGGACACACACACACCACACACACCTGACACACACACACACACTGGACACACACACACACACCTGACAACACACACACACAGGACACACACACACAGGACACACAACACACACACACTGGACACACACAAACACACACACACACACACACTGGACACACACACTCACACACACTGGACACACACACACACACCTGACTCATCATTATTGAATTGTTATACAGACGTGGTTATGAATCCAACGAGACATAACAAAAGATTGGTGATGATTAAGTCTGATTAAGGAACTATTCTGTCTGGAAGAAGTGAGTTTTTACAACTGTTTAAAACTGTTATTTTCTGTGGTCCAGTCTAGGCTAATGTTAGCACAGTGTATTGCTAGCAGAGGCAAGTGCATAGTCCAGCTAGCTAAGAAAGAGCGTTAACCAGTGGTGTAAAGGACTTCAGTAAAAAATACTTTAAAGTACTACTTAAGTAGTTTTTTGGGGGTATCTGTACTTGACTTTACTATTTATATTTTTGACTACTTTTACTTTTACTTCACTACATTCCTAAAGAAAATAATGTACTTTTTACTCCATACATTTTCCCTGACACCCAAAAGTACTCGTTACATTTTGAACGCTTAGCAGGACAGGAAATGCGTCCAATTCACGCCCTTATCAAGAGAACATCCCTACTGCCTCTGATCTGGCAGACTCACTAAACACAAATGCTTTGTTTGTAAATTGTCTGAGTGTTGGAGTTTGCCTCTGGCTGAACGTACATTTTAAAAACAAGAAAATCGTCTGGTTTGCTTTATGTAAGGAATTTGAAATGATTTATACTTGTACTTTTACTTTTGATACTTTAGTATATTTTAGCAATTACATTTACTTTTGATACATAAGTATATTTAAAACCAAATACTTTTAGACTTTTACTCAAGTAGTATTTTACTGGGTGACTTTCACTTTTAGTTGAGTCATTTTCTATTAAGGTATCTTTACTTTTACTCAAGTATGACAATTGGGTACTTTTTCCACCACTGGAGTTAACATCGTCATGGACGGCAGAAAAGGACTGGAGACGGACATCGCATAACTTTGTCCAAGTGGTGGTCAGAATGTTTGTCTTAACTAGCCTGATAACTCCAACATGTCTGATATGAACATTGACATAAACCCTCTACATACTTGAGTTTTCTCCAGTCTGCAGTGTGGATCCTCCAGTCCAGCAGAGAGCAGTCTGACTCCTGAGTCTCCTGGGTGATTGTTACTCAGATCCAGCTCTCTCAGGTGTGATGGGTTTGACCTCAGAGCTGAGACCAGAGAAGCACAGCCTTCCTCTGTGACTAGACAGCCTGACAGCCTGCAAAGAGTCAAATCATATTAAAACCACACTGCTATTCTTTGGTGGGGAAGATATTGGCAGTATATTTTTCAACATTTTCAGTTAAATCAGTGTCCTGAAACCTGCTCTATCTATTCATAAATGGATGTTTCATTATTAGAAATGACAAATTATCAAAGTATTGCTTGTAGAGAGAAAAATGTATAGTACAAATATTTGAGTAGACTGACCAGAGCAGTTTAAAAAGCAGTATCAGTCCAAGACAGACAGTGAGGTATCAGATTTAGATTGTATTGAGTATACAGTCCACACCATATCTACAGTGCATTCAAAAAGTATTCAGACCCCTTGACTTTTTCCACATTTTGTTAAGTTACAGCCTTATTCTAAAATAGATTAAATTAGTTATTTTTCCCCATCAATTTACACACAATACCCCATAATGACAAAGTGAAAACAGGTTTTTAGACATGTTTGCAAATATATAGAAATACCTTATTTACAGAAGTTTTCAGACCCTTTGCTATGAGATTCGAAATTGAGCTCATGTGCATCCTGTTTCCGTTGATCATCCCTGAGATGTTTCTACAACTTGATTGGATTCCACCTGTGGTAAATTCAATTGTTAGGACATGATTTGGAAAGGCACACACCTGTCTATATAAGGTCCCACAGTTGACAGTGCATGTCAGAGCAAAAACCAAGCCATGAGGTCGAAGGAATTGTCCGTAGAGCTCCGAGACAGGATTGTGCCGAGGGGAAGGGTACCAAAAAATTTCTGCAGCATTGAAGGTCCCCAAGAACACAGTGGCCTCCTCCATTCTTAAATGGAATAAGTTTGGAACCACCAAGATTCTTCCTAGAGCTTGCCGCCCGGCCAAACTGAGCAATCGGGGGAGAAGGGCCTTGGTCAGGGAGGTGACCAAGAACCCGATGGTCACTCTGACAGAGCTCCAGAGTTCCTCTGTGGATATGGGAGAACCTTCCAGAAGGACATCTCTGCAGCACTCCACAAATCAGGCCTTTATGGTAGAGTGGCCAGACGGAAGCCACTCCTCAGTAAAAGGCACATGACAGCCCGCTTGGAGTTTGCCAAAAGGCACCTAAAGGACTCTCAGACCATGAGAAACAAGATTCTCTGGTCTGATGAAACCAAGATTGATCTCTTTGGCCTGAATGCCAAGCGTCACGTCTGGAGGAAAACCTGGCACCATCCCTACGGTGAAGCATGGTGGTGGCAGCATGCTGTGTGGATGTTTTTTCAGTGGCAGGGACTGGGAGACTAGTCAGAATCGAGGGAAAGATGAACAGAGCAAAGTACAGAGAGATCCTTGATGAAAACCTGCTCCAGAGCGCTCTGGACCTCAGACTGGGGTGAAGGTTCACCTTCCAACAGGACAATGAGCCTAAGCACACAACCAAGACAACACAGGAGTTCTAAAAACCCATAACTTTGTCATTATGGGATGTTGTGTGTAGATTGATGAGGAAAAAAACAAATTTAATCAATTTTAGAATAAGGCTGAAAATGTGGAAAAAGTGAAGGGGTCTGAATACTTTCCGAAAGCACTGTGTAACTATGTGTGCTCGATTGTATACACCTGTCAGTAACAGGTGTGGCTGAAATAGCAGAGATCCACTCATTTGAAGTGTGTCCACATACTTGTGTATATTATGTTAATTATTTATGCATAGTCACTTTAACTCTACCACACATGTACATATTACCTCAACTAGCCGGTGCCCCCGCACATTGACTCTGCACCGGTACCCCCCTGTATATATAGCCTCCCTACTGTTATTTTATTTTACTTCTGCTCTTTTTTTCTCAACACTTTTTTGATGATGTTTTATTTTACTTTTTTTATAAAAAAAATAAATGCACTGTTGTTAAGGGCTGTAATTAAGCATTTCACTGTAATGTCTGCACCTGTTGTATTCGGCGCCAATGTGGCCCAATAAAATTTTATTTTATTTGATTTGATATATAGTGTATTTCCCTGGGATATTACTCAGGTCCCACCAGTCCAGTTATGCTGCTCTGGCGCCATCCTGTGGACAGCTGGGAACACAACTTCAACTCCATTACAGTCAATGTATCCCACAAAGTGCCACTTGGCTGGACAAAGCAGTCTGAAATGGAAATCAGGTCCATATATGAATACAGGCAGACACACAGCCTTACATGTCATATCACTGAGTCTCAGTTTAAATCACGGTTTAAACATAACAAGTCATTGCAAGTGAAAACATTTCTCAATTAGGTTTTAGGTTTTATTTATTCACACCAAAGAAAATAAGTGAAAGACATAACACTGCAGATAAATAAAAACAGGTAAAAACGGTGTTCAGGTGAGGATGGGAAGCTCAAAAGGGCTGATATGAAAACCACACCACAAATAAAAGTAAAAAAAAAACGTTTGTTCAATCAGTTAAACAAAACATATTAATTTTAATTATAAATGTATATATATATAAGTGGTTTGCGAAAGTATTCACTCCCCTTGGCATTTTTCCTATTTTGTTGCCTTACAACCTGGAATTAAAATTGATTTTTTTGGGGTTTGTATCAATTGATTTACACAACATGCCTACCACTTTGAAGATGAAAAATATTTTCTAATGGCACGTTGTGTTTGCTAATCCAGTTTTATCATTTTAAAAGGCTAATTGATTCATTAGAAAACCCTTTTGCAATTATGTTAGCACAGCTGAAAACTGTTTGTGCTGATTAAAGAAGCAATAAAAACTGGCCTTCTTGAGACTAGTTGAGTATCTGGAGCATCAGCAAATTGTGGGTTTGATTACAGGCTCAAAATGGCCAGAAACAAATAACTTTCTTCTGAAACTCGTCAGTCTATTCTTGTTCTGAGAAATGAAGGCTATTCCATGCGAGAAATTGCCAAAGAAACTGAAGATCTCGTACAAACGCTGTGTACTACTCCCTTCACAGAACAGCGCAAACAGTCTCTAACCAGAATAGAAAGAGGAGTGGGAGGCCCCGGTGCACAACTGAGCAAGAGGACAAATACATTAGTGTCTAGTTTGAGAAACAGACGCCTCACAGGTCCTCACCTGACAGCTTCATGAAATTAGTACCCGCAAAACACCAGTCTCAAACGTCACACAGTGAAGAGGCGACTCTGGATGCTGACCTTCTACGCAGAGTTGCAAAGAGAAAGCCATCTCATACTGGCCAATAAAAAGAAAAAAAGATTAAGATGGGCAAAAAGAACACAGACACTGGACTTTTTCTTTGTAACTCTGCCTAGGTCAGCATCCCGGAGTCGCCTCTTCACTGTTGACGTTGAGACTGGTGCTTTGTGGGTATTAGGGGTTTTATTTACTCCACCCAACACAAACACATTTATATATATACAAAAGGGATGTAACCCAAACAAAGAGCGAGGTGTAACCTCTACACAGGACCAGAATGCACAATACTCGGTATGTAAACTGTAATACAATGTACTCACCAGACCAACGGACATGGGACAATAATGGACAAGGACAATGGGGAACAGAGGGCACATATATACACATACTAACCAGGGGGAATGGGAACCAGGTGTGGTAATGAGACAAGACAGTCCGGGGTTGGTGGTAATGATCCATGTCAGTGGCGCCTAGAAAGCCGGTGACGTAGACCTCCGGAGCTGGTGAACGGAATGAGCAGCAGTACCGGGGGGATCCGTGACAGTAACATTCTATTTATGATTGTGATAGTTTCAGTAAAAACAACAATATATCTTCCAAATGGCATTTCCCATATACAGTGCAGTCGGAAAGTATTCAGACTCCTTTTTCCACATTTTGTTACGTTACAGCCTTATTCTAAAATTAATGAAAATAAAAAAAAAACTCATTATACCACACATACCCCATAATCATGAAGCGAAAAAACAGGTTTCGAAATGTTTGCAAATGTATATAAAAAAAAACAACTGAAATGCCTTATTTACAAAGGTATTCAGACCTTTGCTATGAGACTCGGAATTGAGCTCAGGTGCATCCTGTTTCCATTGAACATCCTTGAGATGTCTTTAAAACTTGATTGGAGTCCACCTGTGGTAAATTCAATTGATTGGACATGATTTGGAAAGGCACACACACACCAGTCTATATAAGGTCCCACAGTTGACAGTGCATGTCAGAGCAAAAACCAAGCCATGAGGTCGAAGGAATTGTCTGTTGAGCTCCGAGACAGGATTGTGTCGAGGCACAGATCTGGGGAAGGGTACCAAAACATTTCTGCAGCATTGAAGGTCCCAAGAACACAATGGCCTCCATCATTCTTAAATGGAAGAAGTTTGGGAACCACTAATACACTTCCTAGAGCTGGCTGCTTGACCAAACTGAGCAAATCAAGGAAAGGGCCCTTGGTCAGGGCAAACTGTTAGCTGATGTCTCTCTCAGTCTCTGTATGGCTCTGGCTGGGCCGCTCAAGGACATTCAGAGACTTTTCCAGAAGCCACTCCTGTGTTGTCTTGGCTGTGTGCATAGGGTCGTTGTCCTGTTGGAAAGGTGAAACTTCGCCCCAGTCTGAGGTCCTGAGCAGGTTTTCATCAAGGATCTGTATTTCGCTCTGTTCATCTTTGCCTCGATCCTGACTAGTCTCCTAGTCCCTGCCGCTGAAAAATATCCCCACTGCATGATGCTGCCACCACCATGCTTCATTGTAGAGATGGTGACAGGTTTCCACCAGACGTGACGCTTGGCATTCAGGCCAAAGAGTTCAATCTTGGTTTCATCAGACCAGAGAATCTTGTTTCAGTATGTTCTGGTTGTGGATGGGGCCTTGGTACCTGTCCTGTGGAGATGGCCTCAGTGTTGAGCGGATGATCCACTGTAAAAGATTACGCAACACTGGAGCAACAGCCGCTGCAAGACTGGAAGGTCTATTCTGAGGCACCACAGGAATTCCACAAAGAGATTCTACTCCTCCAGGTGATTACATAGAAATACAACAATGTACATTTGTTAATAACCAAAAGGTATTGAAACAAGTATTCACAACCCACTCATACGTTATGACGTAGGAAACTATGAATATAAGGAAATGATATTGACTCTGCCAATCTGTGCAGAATAAACGACAATTGGAGCCTTGTATCTAAATAATCCATCCAAATTGACATTGTTCTGTGTGAAACCTCAAATGTATTATTAACAGACATCCTTAAGGACATAATGGATTGTCTCTTTTCAGGCCACAGTGAAGCCTCAAGAAGGACACTGACTCAGCTGAAGGCAGCCTTCTCACACAAAGCAGTGAAGGAATGAGTCCAGGACAATGTCCAGCATGTGTGAGACATGGTGCAGTGTGTGAGATTCATCCCATTTGACACATTACTTCATTTTAAATACTGGATTTACACATCCTGTAGTTACACATCCTGTAGTTACACATCCTGTAGTTACACATCCTGTAGTTACACATCCTGTAGTTACACATCCTGTAGTTACACATCCTGTTGTTACACATCCTGTAGTTACACATCCTGTAGTTACACATCCTGTAGCTACACATCCTGTAGTTACACATCCTGTAGTTACACATCCTGTAGTTACACATCCTGTAGTTACACATCCTGTAGTTACACATCCTGTAGTTACACATCCTGTTGTTACACATCCTGTTGTTACACATCCTATAGTTACACATCCTGTAGTTACACATCCTGTAGTTACACATCCTGTTGTTACACATCCTGTAGTTACACATCCTGTAGTTACACATCCTGTAGTTACACATCCAAGATATGGAAAACACTACTTGGAGATATGTGATCATTCATTGTTTAATGTTTCTGCTTCATAATAGTTGGCAGCAGGTGTGCTTATGTCCACCCTTCTGGCCACCAAAATCAGTGGAACTTAGAACGTGGACCAAGTACCTGCTGGACCTCCCACAATGCATCAAGACCACCTGGAGTGGCTGGAGTGTGAGGTGGTTGATTTCTGTTGGATGTCTCCCAAACAGGAGCAGATCAACCTTTCTGCATCCACTGCTGCTGGGGCGTGTCAAGGAAGAAGAAAGAGTTTCTTTCCTCTACTGTACTGGTAACACAGGTATTCATACTACTGTCTTCCAAGAAGAAGGGTCTTTCCTCTACTGTACTGGTAACACAGGTATTCATACTACTGTCTATCCAAGAAGAAGGGTCTTTCCTCTACTGTACTGGTAACACAGGTATTCATACTACTGTCTATCCAAGAAGAAGAGTCTTTCCTCTACTGGTAACACAGGTATTCATACTACTGTCTATCCAAGAAGAAGGGTCTTTTCCTCTACTGTACTGGTAACACAGGTATTCATACTACTGTCTATCCAAGAAGAAGGGTCTTTCCTCTACTGTACTGGTAACACAGGTATTCATACTACTGTCTATCCAAGAAGAAGGGTCTTTCCTCTACTGTACTGGTAACACAGGTATTCATACTACTGTCTATCCGAGAAGAAGAGTCTTTCCTCTACTGTACTGGTAACACAGGTATTCATACTACTGTCTATCCAAGAAGAAGGGGTCTTTCCTCTACTGTACTGGTAACACAGGTATTCATACTACTGTCTATCCAAGAAGAAGGGTCTTTCCTCTACTGTACTGGTAACACAGGTATTCATACTACTGTCTATCCAAGAAGAAGAGTCTTTCCTCTACTGTACTGGTAACACAGGTATTCATACTACTGTCTATCCAAGAAGAAGGGTCTTTCCTCTACTGGTAACACAGGTATTCATACTACTGTCTATCCAAGAAGAAGAGTCTTTCCTCTACTGGTAACACAGGTATTCATACTACTGTCTATCCAAGAAGAAGGGTCTTTCCTCTACTGTACTGGTAACACAGGTATTCATACTACTGTCTATCCAAGAAGGAAAGATCTTTTCCTCTACTGTACTGGTAACACAGGTATTCATACTACTGTCTATCCAAGAAGAAGGGTATTTCCTCTACTGGTAAACACAGGTATTCATACTACTGGTCTATCCAAGAAGAAGGGTCTTTCCTCTACTGTACTGGTAACACAGGTATTCATACTAATGTCTATCCAAGAAGAAGAGTCTTTCCTCTACTGTACTGGTAACACAGGTATTCATACTACTGTCTATCCAAGAAGAAGGGTCCTTTCCTCTACTGTACTGGTAAAACAGGTATTCATACTACTGTCTATCCAAGAAGAAGGGTCTTTCCTTCTCTACTGTACTGGTAACAAAGCAGCGGAGGCTGGTGACTTGATAAATCAAGGAGGATGGGAGACCCACGGTATAGGCGCGGATCGCACGGAGATGTCAAGTGTGTTTTCAAAAATCGTCAAGAGTAATTATTTTAACCTAAAGCATTTAATAAAGACATGTATAGTAACAATATTATGGGAATGGGAATGAGAGGGCTACTTCCACAGTGTTGGGAAGGGATCACAGCAGTGATTGAATTGAATGGAGGATACTTCCACAGTGCTGGGAAGGGATCACAGCAGTGATTGGATGAGAGGGCTACTTCCACAGTGTTGGGAAGGGATCACAGCAGTGATTGGATGAGAGGGATACTTCCACAGTGTTGGGAAGGGATCACAGCAGTGATTGAATGAGAGGGCTGCTTCCACAGTGTTGGGAAGGGATCACAGCAGTGATTGATGAGAGGGATACTTCCACAGTGTTGGGAAGGGATCACAGCAGTGATTGAATGAGAGGGCTGCTTCCACAGTGTTGGGAAGGGATCACAGCAGTGATTGAATGAGGGGGCTACTTCCACAGTGCTGGGAAGGGATCACAGCAGTGATTGAATGAGGGTATGAGGCATGTGTTGAGGTGTTCAGAGGCTTGACTTCAGTGCAGGACAGGAATTGGACTGGGAGACAAAAAACAAATAACACAACACAACCTACACAGTTAGAGACCAAAGAGCTGGAAGGAGATAGTCCCAAGCCAAAGGAGTAAAATCATTGGTGTGTAATAATGTCATTGTGTTTCTGTATGTGATTGACTCTACATACAGTAACGAGAGAAAATTGATAGGGGTACTCACAGTGCTTGGAGAGGAAACACATTTCAATGTTGCCAGTGGATGAGCGGGCACATGAGACGTGCTTCAGTTCATGTCAGGACAGAGTTGACAATGGTAGTAGAGTGGAGTGGTCATCACCTCTTAATCAGGGAACAGGAGGGGACTTAGCTGGAAATACACATAGCAGATACATTCCAATTACAGCTGCGCACTCATAGGTTTGAACAACAAGTTTCTCCGTGAAGTTAAACACAGAGTTCGCATCTCGCCCACTTGATACATCAAAGTAGTCAAGAAACATTCCTGAATAACGCCCTGATCATCCATATACCTGATGGTAACTGACAACTGCAAGAAGACTGGTGGCACCATAGGTCCCAGAGTAGGGGGGCAATTGTATCTACTGGACCCAGAGTTTTTCCTTATCTGTTAACCTAACCAGTAAAACTCTGGACCCTATGTAAAAAATGTAATGTAAAAAAATAAAGAAAACCCTGGAATGAGTAGGTGTGTCCCAAACTTTTGACTGGTACTTGTCAGAGTGGTGTGTGTAGATGAGTGGAAGGAATCAAGCGCAGGAACCAGGATGACTACAAAACCGTCTTTTATAGTACTGTTCAACACGTGAACCAAAATAGTTCGCCTACCCAACCGGTGGCGCAAACAATTACGCACAAAACACAGTGCGAAAATACACAGGAAAAGCGCACGCAGTGCGAACTCTCGGGACACACGCCAACAACGAGAGAAATAAACCATCAGAGGCAGTCTGACAACAAACAAATCACGCATAACACCTGACCCACACACACGAAACTAAATAGGGAAACAATTAAGACACAAATAAGGGACAGGTGTGTTATGACAGACAAAACCAAATGAACATGAAACATAGAACGGTGGCAGCTAGTACTCCGGAGACGACGACCGCCGAAGCCTGCCCGAACAAGGAAGAGGAGCAGCCTCGGGCCGAAACCGTGACAGTACTGTACTTCAGATATGGCCTACATATCCTAGATGACCAGCCTAAAACCTGTTCATATCATTCACATTGGCTATCAGTAGCAGGACTGATCACCTACAAATCGGTGTTAAGTCTAAATAACAGGGCATGTAGCCTAAGCCCAATATTTTCACAACATTTCCTACGGAGACCATCTGGGCCCGGTTTCCCAAAAGGCATCTGAAGGCTAAGTTTATCAGTAGAAACCTTTGTAGGAGCATTGTTAAATCTCCGAGCTGTTTCCCCCAAAAACCGTCGTTACTAAAGTTCAAGTGCACTTGAAAACCCTCATTATTTACCGACGGCCTCAGACCACTCGTAGAACAGCCAAGTGCGTCGTTAGATGCGTTGTTTTCACTACTGCGTCTCTTTCATGCACAGAAGACCTCCACTAAACATAAATCAACATGTTTTTTATCTGTCTCTCTGTGACCGCCGATAACTTCACAACGAAGTTGGACTACAAATACAACGTTGCCAATGTCTTTGCAATTGTTACAAACAAGCGAAGGATAAAAAGACGCTTGAAATGAAAGCGAGATGACTGCATTTTAAAAGATAAATGGCCTATTTGGAGGCGGGGCATGTCGGGGGGAGAGCAGCACCGACAGCAGCAGCAGCAGCACTTTCAGAGCAACGCTCTCAAAAACAGCGCATCCTAATCCAGTGAAGGGACACGCTACTTGATGACGGATCAATATGAGGAGACAGAACTGCTACTGCCGGTGTGATGAGACAACTCTATCCGGTGGAATACGACGATACGAGGACTTCTTTCAGAGAGCGCTCCGTCAACCAGGCCCCCAGTGGGCAGAGCTAGGCATGTTGGAATGGGACACCTTTTAATACCATAAAAAGCCTCTCATTTTACAGTGGGTCCGCCATGTTCTGTGTAGTCCAGTTACGCTAATATATTTGCAGTTAATTTCGTTTTAGACTGAATCAGTGAAATATGTTTGAGTAGTAAACAGAGAAACAACAAGGAGTCCCAGACAGTTCACAAATAGAACATACCAGAGGAGGGCATCGTTACTAGGCTACCTACATTATTGGGATCATCTGGGCTCGTTGCAAAACAGACCATAAAAGGCCTTTACACGCGAAGGTCCGCGGTGGGTCTGTGGAAACTAGCTGATTATATTGGAGACAGGTTTATAGCAGTGAATGGCATTTATTCATTTACTCTTATAGTATTTCTATGTAGAAGCAATATCATCCAGGGAAACTAATTGGACTCACTTTATGATAGAACATTCCGACTTTTTTCTGCCTGACTGTGGCGTTATTTACCTGAATTGTTAGGATTTCCTGGTTGATCACAACAAAACTACCTAATTCGTTCAAATAGAGATAGAATTAAATGGTAATTTCTTTGAAAAGATGGACCTGGCCAGAATAGAACATTCCGTTTCTGCTTGAGTGTGGCGCTACTTACCGCATTTTCTGATTATCTTGTGACCAGAAACAAAACTACTTATTTTACTCAACTAGAGATGTAAAACTAAATGGTGTTTCTTTAAAAGATGGGCCTGGCTGACATGAAAAATACATTAACGGGAAAGGATCCACAGACACAGAGGCTGATTATCTTTCTGCACATCTCTTTATTTACAATGCTGGTTGCCATGGTTAATACAAACACAGGACAATGAATGCTTCCTGCATTGACTCAGAAAAGGAACATAAGTATCTCAGAGAGGTCAAACAGGTGTGTGTTAGTCAGATTATCCGGTGTCCACAGCATCACTATTGATTATTCTCTACCCCCAGTGTATGTGGTGTCCTATGGTCTTAGTCTCACTAGTATCTACTCCCAGTGTATGTGGTGTCCTATGGTCTTAGTCTCACTAGTCTCTACTCCCAGTGTATGTGGTGTCCTATGGTCTCACTAGTCTCTACCCCCAGTGTATGTGGTGTCCTATGGTCTTAGTCTCACTAGTCTCTACTCCCAGTGTATGTGGTGTCCTATGGTCTTAGTCTCACTAGTCTCTACTCCCAGTGTATGTGGTGTCCTATGGTCTCACTAGTCTCTACCCCAGTGTATGTGGTGTCCTATGGTCTTAGTCTCACTAGTCTCTACTCCCAGTGTATGTGGTGTCCTATGGTCTTAGTCTCACTAGTCTCTACTCCCAGTGTATGTGGTGTCCTATGGTCTTAGTCTCAGTAGTCTCTACTCCCAGTGTATGTGGTGTCCTATGGTCTCACTAGTCTCTACTCCCAGTGTATGTGGTGTCCTATGGTCTTAGTCTCACTAGTCTCTACTCCCAGTGTATGTGGTGTCCCTATGGTCTTAGTCCTCACTAGTCTCTACTCCCAGTGTATGTGGTGTCCTATGGTCTTAGTCTCACTAGTCTCTACTCCCAGTGTATGTGGTGTCCTATGGTCTCACTAGTCTCTACCCCCAGTGTATGTGGTGTCCTATGGTCCACTAGTCTCTACTCCCAGTGTATGTGGTGTCCTATGGTCTCACTAGTCTCTACTCCCAGTGTATGTGGTGTCCTATGGTCTTAGTCTCACTAGTCTCTACTCCCAGTGTATGTGGTGTCTTATGGTCTTAGTCTCACTAGTCTCTACCCCAGTCCCTGTATGTATGTGGTGTCCTATGGTCTTAGTCTCACTAGTCTCTACTCTCCCAGTGTATGTGGTGTCCTATGGTCTCACTAGTCTCTACTTCCCAGTGTATGTGGTGTCCTGTGGTCTTAGTCTCACTAGTCTCTACCCCCCCAGTGTATGTGGAGTCCTATGGTCTTAGTCTCACTAGTCTCTACTCCCAGTGTATGTGGTGTCCCTATGGTCTCACTAGTCTCTACTCCCCAGTGTATGTGGTGTCCTATGGTCTTAGTCTCACTAGTCTCTACTCCCAGTGTATGTGGTGTCTTATGGTCTTAGTCTCACTAGTCTCTCCCCCAGTGTATGTGGAGTCCTATGGTCAGTTAGTCTCCCTAGTCTCTCTCTCCCAGTGTATGTGGGTGTCCTATGGTCTCACTAGTCTCTACTCCCGTGTATGTGGTGTCCTATGGTCTTAGTCTCACTAGTCTCTACTCCCATTGTATGTGGTGTCCTATGGTCTTAGTCTCACTAGTCTCTACTCCCCAGTGTATGTGGTGTCCTATGGTCTCACTAGTCTCTACTCCCAGTGGTATGTGGTGTCCTATGTCCTCACTAGTCTCTACTCCCAGTGTGTATGTGGTGTCCTATGGTCTTAGTCCTCACTAGTCTCTACCCCCAGTGTATTTGGTGTCCTATGGTCTTAGTCTCACTAGTCCTCTACTCCCAGTGTATGTGGTGTCCTATGGTCTTAGTCTCACTAGTCTCTACTCCCAGTGTATGTGGTGTCCTATGGTCTTAGTCTCTCACTAGTCTCTACTCCCAGTGTATGTGGTGTCCTATGGTCTCACTAGTCTCTACTCCCAGTGTATGTGGTGTCCTATGGTCTCACTAGTCTCTACCCCCCAGTGTATGTGGTGTCCTATGGTCTTAGTCTCACTAGTCTCTACTCCCAGTGTATGTGGTGTCCTATGGTCTTAGTCTCACTAGTCTCTACTCCCAGTGTATGTGGTGTCCTATGGTCTTAGTCTCACTAGTCTCTACTCCCAGTGTATGTGGTGTCCTATGGTCTTAGTCTCACTAGTCTCTACTCCCTGTGTATGTGGTGTCCTATGGTCTTAGTCCCACTAGTCTCTACTCCCTGTGTATGTGGTGTCCTATGGTCTTAGTCTCACTAGTCTCTACTCCCAGTGTATGTGTTGTCCTATGGTCTTAGTCTCACTAGTCTCTATACTCACAGTGTATGTGGGTGTCCTATGGTTTTAGTCTCACTAGTCTCTACTCCCAGTGTATGTGGTGTCCTATGGTCTTAGTCTTACTAGTCTCTACCCCCAGTGTATGTGGTGTCCTATGGTCCTTAGTCTCACTAGTCTCTACTCCCAGTGTATATGTGGTGTCCTATGGTCTCACTAGTCTCTACTCCCAGTGTATGTGGTGTCCTATGGTCTCACTAGTCTCTACCCCCAGTGTATGTGGTGTCCTATGGTCTTAGTCTCACTAGTCTCTACTCCCAGTGTATGTGGTGTCCTATGGTCTTAGTCTCACTAGTCTCTACTCCCAGTGTATGTGGTGTCCTATGGTCTTAGTCTCACTACTCTCTACTCCCAGTGTATGTGGTGTCCTATGGTCTTAGTCTCACTAGTCTCTACTCCCAGTGTATGTGGTGTCCTATGGTCTTAGTCTCACTAGTCTCTACTCCCAGTGTATGTGGTGTCCCTATGGTCTTAGTCTCACTAGTCTCTACTCCCAGAGTTGTATGTGGTGTCTTATGGTCATAGTCTCACTAGTCTCTACCCCAGTGTATGTGGTGTCCTATGGTCTTAGTCTCACTAGTCTCTACTCCCAGTGTATGTGGTGTCCTATAGTCTCACTAGTCTCTACTCCCAGTGTATGTGTGTCCTATGGTCTTAGTCCTCACTAGTCTCTACTCCCAGTTGTATGTGGTGTCCTATGGTCTTAGTCTCACTAGTCTCCTACTCCCAGTGTATGTGGTGTCCTATGGTCTTAGTCTCACTAGTCTCTCTACTCCCAGTGTATGTGGTGTCCTATGGTCTCACTAGTCTCCACTCCCAGTGTATGTAGTGTCCTATGGTCTTAGTCTCACTAGTCTCCCACTCCAGTGTATGTAGTGTCCTATGGTCTTAGTCTCACTAGTCTCTACTCCCAGTGTATGTGGTGTCCTATGGTCTTAGTCTCACTAGTCTCTACTCCCAGTGTATGTGGTGTCCTATGGTCTCACTAGTCTTCTACTCCCCAGTGTTGTGGTGTCCTATGGTCTTAGTCTCACTAGTCTGCTACTCCCAGTGTATGTGGTGTCCTATGGTTTTAGTCTCACTAGTCTCTACTCCCCAGTGTATGTGGTGTCCTATGGTCTCACTAGTCTCCACTCCCAGTGTATGTGGTGTCCTATGGTCTCACTAGTCTCTACTCCCAGTGTATGTGGTGTCTATGGTCTTAGTCTCACTAGTCTCTACTCCCAGTGTATGTGGTGTCCTATGGTCTTAGTCTCACTATAGTCTCTACTCCCAGTGTATGTGGTGTCCTATGGTCTTAGTCTCACTAGTCTCTACTCCCAGTGTATGTGGTCGTCCTATGGTCTCACTAGTCTCTACTCCCAGTGTATGTGGTGTCCTATGGTCTTAGTCTCACTAGTCTCTACTCCCAGTGTATGTGGTGTCCTATGGTCTTAGTCTCACTAGTCTCTACTCCCAGTGTATGTGGTGTCCTAATGGTCTTAGTCTCACTAGTCTCTACTCCCAGTGTATGTGGTGTCCTATGGTCTTAGTCTCACTAGTCTCTACTCCAGTGTAATGTGGTGTCCTATGGTCTTAGTCTCACTAGTCTCTACTCCCCAGTGTATGTGGTGTCCTATGGTCTTAGTCTCACTAGTCTCTACTCCAGTGTATGTGGTGTCCTATGGTTTTAGTCTCACTCAGTCTCTACTCCCAGTGTATGTGGTGTCCTATTGTCTCACTAGTCTCCACTCCCAGTGTATGTGGTGTCCTATGGTCTCACTAGTCTCTACTCCCAGTGTATGTGGTGTCCTATGGTCTTAGTCTCACTAGTCTCTACTCCCAGTGTATGTGGGTGTCCTATGGTCTTAGTCTCACTAGTCTCTACTCCCAGTGTATGTGGTGTCCTATGGTCTTAGTCTCACTAGTCTCTACTCCCAGTGTATGTGGGGTCCTATGGTCTCACTAGTCTCTACTCCCAGTGTATGTGGTGTCCTATGGTCTTAGTCTCACTAGTCTCTACTCCCAGTGTATGTGGTGTCCTATGGTCTTTAGTCTCACTAGTCTCTACTCCCAGTGTATGTGGTGTCCTATGGTCTCACTAGTCTTTACTCCCAGTGTATGTGGTGTCCTATGGTCTTAGTCTCACTAGTCTCTACTCCCAGTGTATGTGGTGTTCCTATGGTCTTAGTCTCACTAGTCTCTACTCCCAGTGTATGTGGTGTCCTATGGTCTTAGTCTCACTACTCTCTACTCCAGTGTATGTGGTGTCCTATGGTCTTAGTCTCACTAGTCTCTACTCCCAGTGTATGTGGTGTCCTATGGTCTTAGTCTCACTAGTCTCTACTCCCAGTGTATGTGGTGTCCTATGGTCTTAGTCTCACTAGTCTCTACTCCCAGTGTATGTGGTGTCTTATGGTCATAGTCTCACTAGTCTCTACTCCCAGTGTATGTGGTGTCCTATAGTCTCACTAGTCTCTACTCGCAGTGTATGTGGTGTCCTATGGTCTTAGTCTCACTAGTCTCTACTCCCAGTGTATGTGGTGTCCTATGGTCTTAGTCTCCACTAGTCTCTACTCTGTCCCAGTGTATGTGGTGTCCTATGGTCTTAGTCTCACTAGTCTCTACTCCCAGTGTATGTGGTGTCCCCTATGGTCTCACTAGTCTCCACTCCCAGTGTATGTAGTGTCCTATGGTCTTAGTCTCACTAGTCTCCACTCCCAGTGTATGTAGTGTCCTATGGTCTTAGTCTCACTAGTCTCTACTCCCAGTGTATGTGGTGTCCTATGGTCTTAGTCTCACTAGTCTCTACTCCCAGTGTATGTGGTGTCCTATGGTCTCACTAGTCTCTACTCCCAGTGTATGTGGTGTCCTATGGTCTTAGGCTCTCACTAGTCTCTACTCCCAGTGTATGTGGTGTCCTATGGTTTTTAGTCTCACTAGTCTCTAACCCCAGTGTATGTGGTGTCCTATGGTCTCACTAGTCTCCACTCCCAGTGTATGTGGTGTCCTATGGTCTCACTAGTAGTCTCTACTCCCAGTGTATGTGGTGTCCTATGTCTTAGTCTCACTAGTCTCTACTCCCAGTGTATGTGGTGTCCTATGGTCTTAGTCTCACTAGTCTCTACTCCCAGTGTATGTGGTGTCCTATGGTCTTAGTCTCACTAGTCTCTACTCGCCCAGTGTATGTGGTGTCCTATGGTCTTAGTCTCACTAGTCTCTTCTCCCAGTGGTATGTGTGGTGTCTATGGGGTCTCACTGTCTCTACTCCTAGTGTATGTGGTGTCCTATGGTCTCACTAGTCCTCTACTACCAGTGTATGTGGTGTCCTATGGTCTTAGTCTCACTAGTCTCTACTCCCAGTGTATGTGGTGTCCTATGGTCTCACTAGTCTCTACTCCCAGTGTATGTGGTGTCCCTATGGTCTTAGTCTCACTAGTCTCTACTCCCAGTGTATGTGGTGTCCTATGGTCTCACTAGTCTCTACTCCCAGTGTATGTGGTGTCCTATGGTCTTAGTCTCACTAGTCTCTACTCCCAGTGTATGTGGTGTCCTATGGTCTTAGTCTCACTAGTCTTTACTCCCAGTGTACTCATGTGGTGTCCTATGGTCTTAGTCTCACTAGTCTCTACTATCCCAGTGTATGTGGTGTCCTATGGTTTTTAGTCTCACTAGTCTCACTCCCAGGGTATCCCAGTGGTGTCCTATGGTCCTTAGTCTCACTAGTCTCTACTCCCAGTGTATGTGCGGTGTCCTATGGTCCTCACTAGTCTCTACTCCCAGTGTATGTGGTGTCATATGGTCTTAGTCCTCACTAGTCTCTATATTCCCAGTGTGTGAAGTGGAGTCCTATGGTCTCACTAGTCTCACCTACTCCCAGTGTATGTGGTGTGTCCCTATGGTCTCACTAGTCTCTACTCCCAGTGTATGTGGTGTCTTATGGGTCATAGTCTCACTAGTCTCTACTCCCAGTGTATGTGGTGTCCTATGGTCTCACTAGTCTCTACTCCCAGTGTATGTGGTGTCCTATGGTCTTAGTCTCACTAGTCTCTACTCCCAGTGTATGTGGTGTCGCTATGGTTCTTAGTCTCACTAGTCTCTACTCCCAGTGTATGTGGGTGTCCTATGGTCTTAGTCTCACTAGTCTCTACTCCCTGTGTATGTGGTGTCCTATGGTCTCACTAGTCTCTACTCCCAGTGTATGTGGTGTCCTATGGTCTCACTAGTCTCTACTCCCAGTGTATGTGGTGTCTTATGGTCATAGTCTCACTAGTCTCTACTCCCAGTGTATGTGGTGTCCTATGGTCTCACTAGTCTCTACTCCCAGGTATATGCGGTGCTGTCCTATGGTCTTAGTCTCACTAGTCTCTACTCCCAGTGTATGTGGTGTCCTAATGGTCTTAGTCTCACTAGTCTCTACTCCCAGTGTATGTGGTTGTCCTATGGTTCTTAGTCTCACTAGTCTCTACCTCCCAGTGTATGTGGTGTCCTATGGTCTCACTAGTCTCTACTCCCAGTGTATGTGGTGTCCGATGGTCTCACTAGTCTCTACTCCCAGTGTATGTGGTGTCCTATGGTCTTAGTCTCACTAGTCTCTACTCCAGTGTATGTGGTGTCCTATGGTCTTAGTCTCACTAGTCTCTCCTCCCAGTGTATATTGGTGTCCTGTGGGTATAGTCTCACTAGTCTCTACTCCCCCAGTGTATGTGGTGTCCTATGGTCTTAGTCTAACTAGTCTCTACTCCCAGTGTATGTTGGTGTCCTATGGGTCTCACTAGTCTCTATTCCCAGTGTATGTGGTTGTCCTATGGTCTTAGTCCCTCGACTTAGTCTCTACTTCCCAGTGTATGTGGTGTCTATGGTCTAGTCTCACTAGTCTCTACTCCCAGTGTATGTGGTGTCCTATGGTCTTAGTCTCACTAGTCTCTACTCCCAGTGTATGTGGTGTCCTATGGTCTCACTAGTCTCTACTCCCAGTGTATGTGGTCGTCCCTATGGTCTTAGTCTCACTAGTCTCTATTCCCAGTGTAGGTGGTGTCCTATGGTCTCACTAGTCTCTACTCCCCAGTGTATGTGATGTCCTATGGTCTTTAGTTCTCACTAGTCTCATACTCCAGTGTATGTGGTGTCGTATGGTCTTAGTCTCACTAGTCTCTACTCCCAGTGTATGTGGTGTCCTATGGTCTTAGTCTCACTAGTCTCTACTCCCAGTGTATGTGGTGTCCCCTATGGTCTCACTAGTCTCTACTCCCAGTGTATGTGGTGTCCTATGGTCTTAGTCTCACTAGTCTCTACTCCCAGTGTATGTGGTGTCCTATGTCTCACTAGTCTCTACTCCCCAGTGTATGTGGTGTCCTATGGGTCTCACTAGTCTCTACTCCCAGTGTATGTGGTGGCCTATGGTCTCACTAGTCTCTACTCCCAGTGTATGTGGTGTCCTATGGTCTTAGTCTCACTAGTCTCTACTCCCATTGTATGTGGTGTCCTATGGTCTTTTTTAGTCTCACTAGTCTCTACCCCCAGTGTATGTGGTGTCCTATGGTCTCAGCTAGTCCTCTACTCCCAGTGTAATGTGGTGTCCTATGGTGTTAGTCTCACTAGTCTCTACTCCCAGTGTATGTGGTGTCCTATGGTCTTAGTACTCACTAGTCTCTACTCCCAGTGTATGTGGTGTCCTATGGTCTCACTAGTCTCTACTCCCAGTGTATGTGGTGTCCTATGGTCTCACTAGTCTTCTACTCCCAGTGTATGTGGTGTCCTGTGGTGTTATAGTCTCACTAGTCTCTACTCCGTGTATGTGGTGTCCTATGGTCTCACTAGTCTCTACTCCAGTGTAGTGTGTGTGGTACAGTGTGTGTGTGTGTCCAGTGTGTGTGTGTGTGTGTCAGTGTTACCATGGTTATTATTTACAGGGACACTGAGGAGTCATGATAAACCCTAAACCCTGGATAGAGGAGCTCAGTGAATGTGGAGTGGAATGTGTTCAGGTGGGTCAGTGTGTCAGAGGAGACTCTGTAGAAGGACAGAGTGCCGGCTGGCCAGTCCAGATACACTCCTACTCTGTGGGGGCTGGAGGAGGGGACGTCTATGGTAGTGGACTTATTATTGTGCCAGGCTCTGTAACTGTTATCAGAGCAGTACAGACTCCAGGACTTGTCATTCCATCCAATCACACAGTCATCATCCCCTCCTCTCCTGCTGATTCCTTTATATGCCACTCCTATATCAAGCCTCCTCTCACTCCACTCTACCTCCCAGTACACAGCGCCCAGTCAGACCCTCTCTACACAGCACCTGTTTCCAGTCCTCAAATCTCTCTGGGTGAACAGGATACGGCTGCGTCTCTCTCCTCCATGTCACCTTTCTGTTCTCCTCAGATCAGTTCTGATCATATGTTATACTGTATGGTAAAATAAAACACACTTATTCCGATTAATTACACACACACACACACATTGAACACACACACATCCTGAACACACACACACACACACACACACACACACACACTGAACACACACAGACACAAACACACACATCCTGAACACACACACACACACACACACACAATGGACACACATACAACTTTCTGAACACACACCACAACACACATTGCTAACTTAAGACGAACATGCCACACACAAACACAGACACACACATTGTCAAAGCACTCTTTGTAAATTTTCCTAATTTGTGCTTCTGTAGAACTACAGCTGATTATTTAATATGACAAAGTAAGTAATGATGGTGGTCTTTTGACTTTGACTTCACTTGAATTAAGACTTATTCTTAGTCATATTTCTTCACAGCAGTCAACACTCACATTTTCTAAGTCCAGGTTTTCATGGTGTTCTCTCCACCATGTTCCACACTGTAGCGGTAAGCAGAAGAACAGACAGTCATTGAGGGAAAACACCTGAACTCACACACACACACCACAACACACACTGGACACACACACTGGACACACACACACACACACACAGTCAGCATATATACTTTGTCAAGCGGTGGTAAGAATGCTTGTCTGTGTGTGTGTCCAGTGTGTGTGTGTGTGTGTCCAGTACGTGTATGTGTGTGTGTGTGTCTAGTCTGTGTGTGACTTGTGTGTGTGTGTGTTTGTCGAGTGTCCAGTGTGTGTGTGTGTGTGTCTGTGTGTGTGTCCAGTGTGTGTGTGTCCAGTGTGTGTGTGTGTGTCCAGTATGTTGTGTGTGTGTCCAGTGTGTGTGTGTGTGTGTGTCTGTGTGTCCAGTGCCTGTGTGTGTGTCCTGTGTGTGTGTGTGTCCTGTGTGTCCACTGTGTGTGTCCAGTTTGTGTGTGTGTGTGTCCAGTTTGTGTGTGTGTATGTCCAGTGTGTGTGTGTGTGTGTCTTGTGTGTGTGTGTGTGTCTTGTGTGTGTGTGTGTGTGTTTCTGTGTGTGTGTCCAGTGTGTGTGTAACCTGTGTGTTTGTGTGTCCTGTGTGTGTCCAGTGTGTGTCCAGTGTGTGTGTGTGTGTGTGTCGTGTGTGTGTGTGTGTCTCTGGTGTGTGTGTATGTGTGTGTGTGTGTGTGTGTGCAGTGTGTGTGCAGTGTGTGTGTCCAGTGTGTGTTGTCTGAGTGTGTGAGTGTGTCCTTGTGTGTGTCCAGTGTGTTGTGTGTGTGTGTCCAGTGTGTGTGTGTGTTCCAGTGTGTGTGTGTGTCCAGTGTGTGTGTGTGTCCAGTGTGTGTGTGTGTGTGTTTGTGTTTCCACAAACTGAACACACACTCACCCTGGACACACACGCACTTGACACACACACTAGACACACACACACACACACACACACACACACACACACACACACACCGGACAAACACACATATACACACACACTGGACACACACACACATACACACTGGACACACACACACACACACACACACACATACTGGACACACACACACACTGGACACACACACACATACACACAGGATACACACACACACACACCGGACACCACACACATACACACACTGGACACACACACACACACACTGGACACACACACACACAGGACACACACTGGACACACACACACCACACACACACACTGGACAACACACACACACACACACACACACACACACACACACACACACACACACACACACACACACACACAAAACCCACTGGATCCACAGCAACTCAAAAGCTTTTTCTGGGAGTGTGAGTGAGGAAGGATCTTTGGGTTCTCTGCCTCTCTAGCAGCCTGTCATTCATCACTCAAGATGTTTTGCTAACTCTGCTTCATGCGTTGCCAAAAAATAAGTAGCTCTGTTTGTGCTCAGTACAATCCTACATTTCACACATACACAAACGCACACCATTCACCTGCACTGCACAGGCCCCAGAAGCACTGAGAATACTGGGCCTCAATTGGCTCTCAGTCACTGGCAGCAAAATAGCTATCGCCATAATGAAAGGTTTTTAATACGAGTAGCTTTTTTCCCCTGATGTGTCTTTGTCAAACTGTGGGAAGTTTATTTAGTGGTGAAAGTCGCAATTCTCAATCATTTTAACGTTCAAACTGTCTCGGTTAATTAAGCAGGTTCAATGCAGCGAAGGAGGTATTTTGGAATGACACCCTCCATTATATGTGTGCAAGGAATGAACACTCGTTGGTGCAACACAGAATGTACCGAGATAGAAGGAGAGATTGTGGGTGTCTTTATGCCAACAAAGTGTGATTCCAGAGTTTCTACAGTGTTAAGTAGCCTTAGTTATGTTATATTTTAAGGACCTATCTTGTGCCTCCTCGCCACAGCGCTACCGTGTCCTCAAGCAAACTCAGCGAGAAGAGCTGAAGGGTTTTTAAAGTGGGACAACTTAACGACGAAACCATTCTCTTTTTTCATGATGTTCCAGAAGACAGACCTTCATTGCCAGGACAAATAGTGATGTTGTTCCAAACCAAACTTCAAGGTCTTTAAGTGAAGTGACGTGTGTGTGTGTGTGTGTGTGTGGGGGGGGGGGGTCGGACATATATTACATTTACATTTACATTTACATTTTAGGTCATTAGGCAGACGCTCTTATCCAGAGCGACTTACAGGAGCAATTGGGGTTAAGTATATTAACAGAGCTCTCTGCCTAGGCTTCCTCACGGCACCATGACAACCGAATACTTACTACAAAGTAATCCTTATTTTGAATTTTTGAAATAGACCAAATTTCTTTTGGGCTGAGAATATAAGACTTATAACTCTGAGAGAGCATCAGCAAGGGCTAGAATGGATGTATATAGATGAAATGTATGACAAACAATAAATTTTTAAATAGAATTCTAAAATCTCAGAATTCTCGAGATTTTTGTCCATAATACAGAATTCAAGGCCAACATTCCCATCTCATTGTGGACTCAAACAATTAAGCTAGGCTACAACCACTAGAATTTGGAATTAGAACTTGGCTACAACAAGTTCCAAACCAAAGAAAACAACCAGCATATCCCATTCACCACACCATAACTACTCAAGTGTATATCTTTTTAAAATCTTCATAAGTGGACAGACATCGCGGAGGAGAGGTGAGTTAGTGAACATAAATAATGTGTAAAAGTGTTTGGACTTCTAAGGAAATCAGTGAAGGTAGGCCTACTTATTACCATTTAATAAATTATACCAGGTTAGCCTGAAGGTAACTGAAGTTGGAAACTGGCATGGCCAGACAGTTTTAGGAAATGACATGGAAAAGATTCACACAAAATAAAAAAAATAAGGAATAACATGTTTCTCCATACATGATTGATGCAGAGAGAAGTCATTGAGATGGAGAAAGAGAGATGAAACTGAAAGTGAAGGAGATGGAGAAAGGCAACCAGATTGAGGGGGGGAAATGAGAGGAGATAGAAAGACAAAGAGGAAAAATGGAGGGGCTGCTGAGAATGAGAGAAGGAGATTGAGACTTGTAACAAGGTAAGACCACCACCGGTGGAAGCTGCAGAGAGAGGTGTTAGGAGGAAGTCAACAAGGTGAGGGTGGAACCAGAGCAAGAAAGAGAAAAGGCTAATTGAAGAAGTTGCTGAGACAGATAAGGGAGACCTGAGGCTTCTATTGAGGTAAATGGCTACCATGGACAGCTGGAGAGAGAGAGATTTGTTTGAGAAACAGAGAGATAAGTGCAGTGTCAGACAGAAAAAATATGGAGCTCAAGATGGGCAAGCGTGAAGGTGCAACATACTGCACTTGGCCAAGATAGGGGAAGTTGAACCGTGGAGAACAGAGGCTGTCAGCTGAGAATGAAAGGGTGAGAGAGTGGTCGGACAAACAGAGAGAAAGCGCAGTCGACCGACAAACAAAACAATGGTGGACAAAGATATCAAAGGTGAAGATGTGGGCCATTGCCTTTTTGCCAAGTTATGGAAGGTGACAGTGGAGAACAAGAAGAGACTGTTAGCTGAGAATGAAGGGTGCGGAAAAGGACGAAAGGAAGGGAGAGAGAGGAATGGATGGAACCTCATAAGAATGGTTGGAAGACAGCTTTGGCCAAAGCAGACCAGGAGAGGAATCAGAACCCTAGTAGCCTGGAAGGGAGGACAGGGGGAGATGGGCCAAGCCAAGGCTGGCCTACGAACGCCTTCTTGGATCAACGGGGGAAAGATGATGAGAAGGAAGGAGGAGATTAAGAGGAGAGAGCACGCAGGCAGCAGAGGAGTGATAATTGAGCTGTAGAGAGAAGGATCGGAGAGAGCGATAGAGGCTCTGGAAAGAGAAAAGAATGAGGATTTCTGTGCCTGAATTATGGACAAGAGAAGAAGGGATGGGAGATGGGAAAAGAGAGAGATGGAGAAGGAGAGAACTGGAAGATACCAGAGGAGCGGGAGAGAAAAGAGTAGTGAAATTGAGAAAATGAAGGGACAAAGGAGATGGGGCAATAGAGAAGAGGGATTTGGTGGAGAGGATGAAGAGGCGTACATAAAGCTGTAACCAGATGCAGACTGTCCTGAGGTTCAGAGAGCAAGAGCAGGCCACAGGTACAGTACTCCATTTAACCCAGTCACAGTTCAGGGAGGTCATAAGTCACCTAACTAATGGTTATACTATCAGATTCAACAGATTAAGTTGACTGCATGCTAGAGAAGGAGTAATAATAATATTTTTCAGATCACTGACCAACATGTATGGACTTTCTCTTTCAGATGGAAACTAAACTGCGCCCAGAGAGTCAGGGCAAAGCAGGAGAAAAAGGAGAGGAAAGAAAGAGACTTGTTTGGAGAAGAACAAAAGTAAAGAACTGCTCAGAGCTAGAAAAGCAGAGAGTAAGGAAGAAGTGAGGAAGAATAAGGAGAGGGTGAAAGCCCCACCTGGACGAGGTGGCAAGGAAGGAACTATAACGAAAAGAAACAGAGGGAGAAAGAAAGAGAAAAAGCTGTTGAAAAAAGGCATATGGCAAAGAAAATTCACATGGTGTACATCCCAGGACCTCATACTGAAGAAGATGTAAGAACACAACGCATATGGAAGAGTAAATATTATCAGCTAGCATTGGTCAAAAGTTCATTTCTATTTCTTCTTTCATTTAGTGGGAATACTTCATCAATAAAATAATATGAGCATTTATTTGTCAGCATTCATTCCCATATGGAAGTAAAAGAACACACAAATATGAGAAAAGTATAAGATGTTGAGAAGGGCACGACAACGGCCTATTCGAGAGCATCATGACTGAGATGAGAGATTCAATGAATATAACGAATTATGAAATTGTTGTGTTGAATCAATGAATCAATGAATCAAAATTGTGTTTACATATGTTTAAGACTCACACTTACTCAGCCTGTTTCTTCCACTTCATTATCTGGGGTATCATTGCCGACCCTCACAACCTGTTAACATGTCCTCTAGTGGCATCAGAATATAGGCAGATGGCCATGGAGTTCAGAGTAAAGAATATCTTCTCACAGCATCCTCCCCTCCACAGCTCCATCTCCAGGCATGTTGGTACAAAACTTCATTTATTTTGCCTGCTGGTGAACAAGGCCATTGACAGCACCATCCATGTCCCTCTGTCAAGGAGGTCCTGCTTCTTACGTTGAAAGTCGTCTCTGAAAAGAGGAGGACATTAGAAGGTTTTTCTCTTAGTTTTGTCTTTTGTCTCGGACAAGGCTTACATGTCAGAGGCGTACTTACTTTACTAATTTACTTGTAGAGACGGTACAAACTATATACAACATGTCAATTGTGAAATGATTGATATTTGACATCTAGTGTGAACATGATATTGGGTTAATCCTCACATTGTGGTGATTTCTCTACCTTTGATGAGGTCTCTACTTTGAGGTTTCTGGCCTGGGGAAGGGTTGCCCTCTAACAGGTGGTCATCAAAGGTGCCTTCTCCTCTGCCCCACGCCAGAGTCTCACTCCAGGAAAAGGTCTGAAAGACCTCTGTCTCCACTGGTTGGGACAAAGGGACCATATTTTTCCTGCACTAACTCCTTTTCTCTGAAAGTACATAGAAATCACACAAACCTATGATCCTACATTGTAGATATATGGTATGGCATATCAACACTGAATTATAATCTCAAGTCTAAAAAAACAATCACTCTCATCACATACTTCTACTACCTTACCTCTTGATGATGTCCTCTTTGTACTTCTTCACGTGTGACCTCATTAAACAAAGCATGGAGGTATTGATGGCAATCCAGGTAATATCTGGCCCTGGGCAAAGGGGACCAGGGACCCATAGACTGGAGGTGTCCTCTTCACCTCGGGAGACAGGGGGACTTTGTTGGTCTTCCCAGACAATCTTACCTTCTTCAAAACTTAGCTGGTGTAGACAGCCAATCTCACCTCTCCTCCTTAGCTGGTGTAAAACAGCCAATCTCACCTTCTTCACCTTAGCTGTGTGTGTGTGTGTGTGTGTGTGTGTGTGTGTGTGTGTGTGTGTGTGTGTGTGTGTGTGTTGCGTGCGTGTTGCGTGCGTGCGTGCGTGCGTGCGTGTGTGTGTGTGTCTATATAGTAAAATGCTATATATATTATTATATGGTTATATATTGATCATTGTATATTCTATTTATATAAATGACGGTAGTGTGTATATATATATATATATATATATTAATATATATATTATATATATATATAATATAATGTGTAAAACTAGCAGTGTGAATGTTTAAAACAATAAATGTTATAGAATAAGAGTTTACTGAAAAGAATTATAAGTAATTAAGTGATAATTAAAACAAATGATCTGCGAAATGTTGATTGGTTGACAGAGCCCATTCTGTAGATTGTGTGATTTTGATTGGGACAAACGAGTATTTGGAGACCTTGGGTCTAAGACTAAGTCATTGGATATTCAATTTGATACAGTTGCAAAAAAAAGGAGCAAAAAGTCGGTGGTTGAATGTCATTAACGTTTAATGAAGAAGTATGGAATTTCAGCAAAAAAAAGAAAGGACACGCAACTACAGAGGACAAACATTTTATGATTCAATTATTTTTTTGAAGTATTGACCTTGGGAGAATACATAGCCTTTTTTAGTGTTTTTCAAAATGTTTATTACACGACAAGTTCAAGCCAATTTTGTCTGCATTTTTCAAATGATATATACTTATGTTCTTATGCCTTAATTGTAGCAGCGTAACTGTGTTGTGAGATCTTAACTAGAACAATAAGAAACTATTACTGGATATAGTCAATGGGATAGTTGTTGTCATGGTAGACTTTTAAAAACTAATTATGTGGCTGGCCACCCCTTTACAACTCGGAAGGCATGGTTTTTGCAGATAAATGAGTAAAACGTGAAACTACACTCTTAAAAGAAAAGCTTCCTGTAGGATCCTTTAGGATAATATAAGGTAAAAAAATATACCTTTAGATGAATTTCCAAGCCTATACTCTGCCATCAGCTCGTTGTTGAACCGTTGTAGACTTCAGGGGTTCTTTGAAGAAGCCTTTTCAAAAAGAGGGTTCGGTTTGGAACCAGCAGCGCCCTCGTGAGTAAAGGGGGCGCTCCAGCGTATAATTCAAATTGAGACCGTTGGTCAAAAGACTATTGGAGGCGGGAAGCGCGCGGAATGGTGGGGAGAGACGCGACCAATAAGAGATGACTTTTGCAACGGATTGACGTGAAAGGTGAGTGATTGAACCTTAGCTATTCGCTTAGCTAAGATAAAATTCATCAAACTACTATCAAATAACTTAAAAAACAATACATCATGTAATGTACTCTTGGTTTTTCATTAGCTAGCCAAGCTACATAGCCTGTAATGTTAGCTGGTAATTGGTGTATAAATGTTGGTACGTTTTAGCTAACGTTAGCTACAGTAGCTAGCTAGTTAAAGTTACTGTAACGTTAGCTAACTTTAGCTAGTTAGACTCAATATTGAGAAATTGTAGTCATTTAAACCCATGATATACTTTCTCCCCATCTCCTTCCATCCTCCTCCCTTTAGTACTGGCTTATCCTGCCCCTGTCCAGTTAAGTGGTGGAGAGTTTGGAAGCTGTGAGCTCTGATAGAGAAATGTATCAACCACCACGAACAAGGTAAGACACACACACACCACACACACACACACACACACACACACACACACACACACACAGACACACACAGATGACCCAATGTAGATTATGTTCGACTTGACAAAAATAAGAATACATAAAACAGATCAGATTAGTTAGATGCATTTGATATTGAATACTCATGTTGTTTATGTTGTGTTTGTGTCTAATTGATGTATTTCAGGTTGGTGTATTGGGGCGGATTGTTCTGTCCTCTGTATTTCAGACCAAAGCAAGACAATGTTTTTAAAGCTCATTATGGATCTACTAAACAGGTTAGCCTCTATAAAGTATTTGGATGTATTTTGAAGTGTGATTATAGTGTGTTCTGTGTTACTCCTTTGTCAATCCAAAATACTAACTGAATAGTGAATCAATCAATCAATACAGTTTGATTATTGTGTGTTTTATGTCATTCCTTCATCTTTTTCCAACACTAACTGAATGGTGAATGAATGTATTTGCAGTCAATCAATCAATCAATCAATCAATACAGTGTTTGAACAAAATTCAACTCCAGTTGAAGAACTGGGACAAGCTACAAATCTCATTGTGGGGTAGGCCACATGTTATAAAGATGGTTAAAGCTCCTAAACTGAATTACATCATCAGCATGTTTCCACTGTCCATACCTGCCTACACCTTTAACACCATAGACAAAATGATTCATTTTGGACTATTAAAAGGGCCAGGATGAACCAAGCTAGATTACAGGTAAAGACTTAGAAGGGAGGATTAAAGCTCCCTAACATGTAATTATAGCAAGAAGCCTTTATAACTGCCCAGATAGGCTCTCTTTATTGAGAACTCTAATATGCCAATTTGGGTTGACATGGAAGAATAACTTAATGCCCCATTTGGAGCATCATATTATCTGAGTCAACACTTAAATGTGGGACTGCAGAATCCCATAATGTCCCATACTAAGAAATATGGCATCAGATACATAAGAGACAGACATCTTCACCTTTCCTGACAAGCTCTGCTTCTTTATGGAACAACCATCAATACAAATGAGCAGGAAAGGTGGTTGTCTGGAAAGACAATTTTTTTTTCTCACTTTTGCTTCATGTGTCAACTTTAATTTGAGTGTGGCAGTGGAAGACTGGTCCCTTGATGATGTCTGCAAGTGGCTGAGTACCAATGATCTCCATGATTCCATCCATCATCCAAGGTTCACAATCTTTCTGAAGAATGCCAACTCTCTTCAATTGTCCACTTTGCAACGAGCATACTGTCTTTGTGTCCAGACGACTCACACATATTGGCCTCTATCACCAGCATGAACCACATTTTCTAATTACCTGTGGAATTAATGGGTGTGGGAAAGCAAATATATGTTTTAGCGCCTATCGGTCACACATCTACCAACACCACAGAGCTTTTAAGAGCCAAAACTTAGATGAGAATTGCCCTCATGATGAATTTGAGACGGGGACTGATCCCATTGAAGATGACATGAGCGATGTAGAGAGTCTGCCAGAGGCTGAATATGTTCAAGCCACAGAGATCAACACTGAGCAGCTAATTGAAGGTCTCAAAATCAATATCTGTCTTTTTATTTAGAACATCAGCGAAGAACACTGCATCCCAGCTTACGGTACAGAATAGCATTGTTGAGGACCTCAGAACCATTTTGGATGCATTTATTGACACACTACAGTGATCCCCTCAGGTTTTCATCTTACAAAAAAGCAAATAAACGTGGTTGAACATGACGATCTCATGGACTTGCTTAAACTACTCTGCAGTATTTGAGGAATGCATTAGATGCATAAGCTCTGAGTGGATGCTGGAGCATTACCGTGTGAAAGAATTGGGCATGGTCCGGCCAATTAAAGTACCACTGAGCAACAAAGAAGGTTATATAAAACAAGGTGATTTCATACAGCTACATGGTCCCCAGGGTATATTAATATAAGAGACATGAGACAAAAACAATGGACCTGTAGAATGGAATAAGTTATAAGACCTCAATGATTCATTTCATTTATCAGTTCTTCCAGCTAATGTGAGATGTTTAGATGACATAAAATTTGAGGACACATACTGTAATTTAGCTGGCCATCTTTTCCCCTCCCTTTTCTGGCTGCCCTTCCCCCTTCCCTTCTAAGTTCAAGTGGTTTATTTGTCATATACATGGAGTTAACAGTGCAATGAAATGCTGACTAGCAGGTTAACCTCTTGACAACAAAACATAGAACAAGTCAGTAGCTAAGTTAATATAAAGAGTAATACAATAGTAATAAACCCTGCATTCATAAAACTATCCTTTAACATACCTGGGGTGTTTTCTGGGATAGAGGGGTTGATATAAAAGTCAATATAATCAGCAATACAGGAAGATTCTGAGACACAATCACTTACTATTGGTCAGCCGTAGGGAACCGCCAACGTCTCAGGAGATATGTATTTTTAGGCAGTAAGTAAAACTGCCTAGGCCTTGGAGAATCTGCCCCCAAAAAGATAGACCATCTGTTTATCTGTAATGTACTGATCCTCATATAGTTTACTCACTATCTCCTGGATTAATCTTTGTGTTTCCGGTTTACCACCATTCCTATTGTCTATTGGCTTCAAGAAGATATTCACCTTTATCCATTACAACAATCTGAGCCCCCTTATCTGCTGGTTTAATCACATATTCTGATTGATGTTCAATGTTTCTAGAGCTTGATTTTTTGAAAAAAAAATTGTAAGGTTAAGCTGATATACAGGTCTGGTTCTGAATTGTGAAACGGGAAGCCACATCCCTACGTATAACAGTCTGTATAGTTTATGACACTGACTCCAACTGAGGTTCCCAATGTGAGGGGTTTGGAAATAGTATATGAGGAAAATCTGTTTCATAATCAAAATGATCTAATAAACTTCAATCTGTGGACAGGTGTCTTTTTATACTGATAACAAGTTCAAACAGGTGCCATTAATAACAGGTAATGAGTGGAGGACAGAGGAGCCTCTTAAAGAAGAAGTTACAGGTCTGTGAGAGCCAGAAATCTTGCTTGTTTTTAGGTGAACAAATACTTATTTTCCACCATAATTTACAAATAAATTCATAAAAAATCCTACAATGTGATTTTCTGGATTTTCTTCTTCTCAATTTGTCTGTCATAGTTGACTGTTGTTGTACCTATGATGAAAATTACAGGCCTCTCTCATCTTTTTAAGTGGGAGAACTTGCACAATTGGTGGCCTGACTAAATACTTTTTTCCCCCACTGTATATATATATATATATATATATGATATATATATATATATATATATATATAATTTTTATGTTGTATATTATAAATGAATGTTTTTAATAATGTATTGTATAAAATGATATAGTATATAATGAATGAGATTATGTGTTATTGATTTTTTAAAACGAGAATGGACTCTACCTACATATAGTGTATAATATCCTACTGTTTATACCAAACAAATGTCCATTTTATGTGACATGTCGCAAGGTGTCTCAGAACCCATGAAAATGCATGCCAAACCAAAGTCTCTACTCAAGAGTGGACAACTGGCTCCACCTAGTGGATGTACAGTTACATCACAGTTATAGAAAAAACTACTAGTCTTTTTTTTTTTTTTTTTTTTTTTTTTTTTAGTCAATTGATTATGTGTGAGTGCTGTGTGTTTGTGTATCTAGAATGTTAGAATAATATTATATATATCTCTCTACCTACATATGTATTTATCCTACTGTTTTTCACCAAACAAAATTTCAAATTTATGTGAAATGTCTCGAAGTGTCTCAGAACCATGAAATGACATGCCAAAGCAAGGCTCTAATCAAGAGTGGACCACTGGCTCCCCCTAGTGGATGTTCAGTTACATCACAGTTTAAAAAATAATAACCTAGCCACTTGCTTATGTACAGTATATGAATATACAGAGACATGAGACAAAACAATGGACCTGAAGAATGGAATAAGTTAGAAGACCTCTATGATTCATTTTAATTTGTCAGTTCTTCCAGCTAATGTGAGATGTTCAGATGACATAACATTTGAGGACACATACTGTAATTTAGCTGGCCATCTTTTCCCCTCCCTTTCTGGCTGTCCTCCCCCTTCCCTTCTAAGTTCAAGTTGGTTTATTTGTCATATACATGGAGTTAACAGTGCAATGAAATGCTGACTAGCCGGTTAACCTCTTGACAACAACAATAGAACAAGTCAGTAGCTAAGTTAATATGAAGAGTAATACAATAGTAATAAACCCTGCATTCATAACTATCCTTAACATACCTGGGGTGTTTCTGGGATAGAGGGTTGATATAAAAGTCAATATAATCAGCAATACAGGAAGATTCTGAGACACAATCACTTACTATTGGTCAGCCGTAGGGAACCGCCAACGTCTCAGGAGATATGTATTTTAGGCAGTAAGTAAAACTGCCTAGGCCTTGGAGAATCTGCCCCCAAAGAGATAGACCATCTGTTTATCTGTAATGTACTGATCCTCATATAGTTTACTCACTATCTCCTGGATTAATCTTTGTGTTTTCCGGTTGTGTTGAGTGGGACAATGGAACATAGTGTTTACCATTATCCTATTGTCTTATGGCTTCAAAAAGATATTCACTTTATCCATTACAACAATCTGAGCCCCCTCTGAGATTGTTGTTATTCTCCAATATGTTTTTCTTCAGTGAGCCACTCTGGATTCTCCAAGGGGAACTCTCCCTCTATTCTCCACTAGAGAGTTGTAGCTCCATGCTTTTGTGATATCTGAGGAATTTATGACTTTGCTAATGGTTTCAAATGGTTTTAGAGGATGTTGACTCAGCTTAAAGGGAGCATCTGGGGAGTAGTTCTATAGGGGTACCCTAAAGCCGAGGAAGTCTGTTAGGTGGCCTCCTGGGATTGGTCTGTAGGGAAAACACCCATATTATGTTACATAGGGCATAGGATATAAAATACCATGTTTTGAACAAAGGAGGACAGAATAATCATATTTGAGATGGGGCGGTAAATGCAGGGTTCGATACTGTGATCGTTTGACTTGGCAGTGCGACACACATTTTAAATTGATCACAAGGTAGCCAGTGAAAATGTTTTACCTGTTCACATTAGTTTTTGGTTCACAATTAGCTTTTAATGTTTTATCATCCTGATTTATTCAAATAGTAATGTGCAATTGACCGAAAATAAGCCTACTTCCTGAAGAGGAAACAATGTCACGGAATGCCCCTGTCTGTGTGTGTGTGTGTGCAGTGCGTGTAGGGCCTATAGCCTAGGTCTACCACTTTGTGTAGGTGTTAGCGATGATAATGACAGCCTAACCGTCTTCGGCTAGATGGAAATGCAATTAAAAGGTAACTACAAAGTAGCCTGTGCCTACCTGGCAGAATCATGACTATTTGTATCAATCCAGGGGCCATTTGTTTTGAAAACTCCATCACAAGTGCTCTACAGACATAGGCGGCCCGTCCATAAGCTAGCTTTCCCCTAAAGTCAATGGAATTAAATTGCCAAAATGATATAGCCTAATTAGCCTGCTCTTATCTATATGGAAAGAAATACAATCATTGAAAATAGGCTACTACACAAGAAAGCATGATTTGGCCACAGAGGATCATTGGTTTCTTTAAAAAATAAATAAGCTGTGGATTGCCTACAGTCGAAAGAGCCCGCAGTTTGGGCAGCAAATACCCTGGTTTTTAATGTCTATGCAAATACCACATAGATTGTTGAGTTGTGACTGTCAGTGACAAGCAGAGAGGCCCAGCCAGGCATATTGCAATATTTCATCATAGTTTGGAAAGCTAATGACTATTGCTGTAAAGACTAATCTATACATCTGTCGTTTATAGTTATCAAAATTCTCAACTGAATTGATTAGTATAGCCTATCTTATTGGCACCAGCAGAGAGCATCGCCATATTACATTTACATTTTAGTCATTTAACAGACGCTCTTATCCAGAGCGACTTACAGTTAGTGCATACATTATTTTTTTTCTCATACTGGTCCCCCCGTGGGAATCGAACCCACAACCCTGGCGTTGCAAGCGCCATACTCTACCAACTGAGTTACACGGGACTAGTGTAGTAATAAAGGCCTAGTTCACGAAAATGTATCCCCCCCAAAAATGTGGGGTTTATCAGGCAGCACCTTCAGCACCCCTACTTTCAGCACCTCATGTGTCTCTAAATCTCTTAAGCTCAGTGTCTGTCTAGTTCAGTGCCAGCTCCTCACAGGCATGCCTGGTGCTAAAATACCTTGAAAATATGTATTTTCCAGATGTTGAAATCAGGTTGGGCTCAATTCCAATTCAATTCTTGAATTTGAATTTAATTTCAATGAAAGGAAATATAATTTAATACAGTGAAATTCAATTAAATTTAAATGCCTCTTCAATTCCATTTTAGGTGTCGTCTATATAAACATGCATCTTGTAAATAAAACATCAAACATGTTGTTATAGACAGTACCAGTCAAAAGTTTGGCCACACCTACTCATTCAAGGGTTTGTCTTTATTTTTACTATTTTCTACATTGTAGAATAATGGTGAAGACATCAAAACTATGAAATAACACATATGGAATCATGTAGTAACCAAAAACGTGTTCAACAAATCAAAATATATTTCATATTTTAGCCACCTTTTGCCTTGATGACAGCTTTACACACTCTTGGCATTCTCTCAACCAGCTTCACCTGGAATGCTTTTCCAACAGTCTTGAAGCAGTTCTCACATATGCTGAGCACTTGTTGGCTGCTTTTCCTTCACTCTGCAGTCCAACTCATCCCAAACCATCTCAAATGGGTTGAGGTCGGGTCATCTGATGCAGCACTCAATCACTCTCCTTCTTGGTCAAATAGCCCTTACACAGCCTGGAGGTGTGTTGGGTCATTGTCCTGTTGAAAAACAAATGATAGTCCCACTAAGCCCAAACCAGATGGGATGGCGTATCGCTGCAGAATGCTGTGGTAGCCATGCTGGTTAAGTGTGCCTTGAATTCTAAATAAATCACAGACAGTGTCACTAGCAAAGCACCCCCACACCATCACACCTCCTCCTCCATGCTTCACGGTGGGAACCACACATGCGAAGATCATCTGTTCACCTTCTCTGCATCTCACAAAGACACAGCGGTTGGAACCAATCCAAAGAAAGGATAGGCGGGAGCTTTGTGGACAACAACACCCATTGTGAGGGCAGAGAGACGGATCTTGTCAGTGTATCCATAATCTTTGATTGCACTGAATTAAATTCGACTTTCTGTTACTCAAATTCAAATTCCTGCGGGATGTGGCCAATTAGAATTTCAACTCATGAGCAATGTTCTCTCCAACTTGATAGTTTTCCCGATTAGTTAACACTATTAACATTTGCCTCTACTGTGGGAATTCTGATGGAATCAACACAATATTAGCCACTTTCAGTCCAACATACTGAAATAAAAGCAAACTATGCAAGACTTAGTATACAAAACTAAGTATGCAGTAGATTTAGTAGGCAGAGTGCATCAGAGAAGGATTCTGTAGCATTGCCAGGCACGACTCAGGCCTGTACTCTGAGCCATAGTACTCATGCATAAGAAAACAACAAAGGAAAGAAAAGCATTGCAAGTTTACATTTTGCAAAGTTAGTGTGGGAGAGGTAGAATTGTTTTTTGTTATCGATCAATAATGAAAAACCTCCTGGCATTGACAACTTAGATGGGAAGCTACTGAGGATGGTAGCTGATCTATAGCCATCTATTTCATATCTTTAATCTGCCTAGAGGAAAGTCTTTGTCCTCAGGCCTGGAGGGAAGCCAAAGTCATTCCGCTACCCAAGAGTGGTAAAGCGACCTTTACTGGTTCTAACAGCAGACCTAGCAGCTTGCTGCCAGCTCTTAGCAAACTGTTGTGTTTGACCGAATACAATGCTATTTCTCTGTAAACAAATTAACAACAGACTTTCAGCATGCTTCTAGAGAAATGAATATTCTTGGCCACTGTTAAAACTGTAACTTCCAGCTGGTACAGCCTCAGTTTTCACAGTAAACGGGTGCCGAAAGTTGTACAGAACTTTCACAACATTCAAGTTTGCGCTCAGCAGACCTGAATTTGCTCAATGACGATTAATCTTCCTCATGAGTTGAATGGGAGTCAATTCCAACATTCTGAATTGAGCCCAACCCTGATTGCTACAGATATTATGACCTATGTCTTTATCTAAACCAAAGCAATTTGACTTCTTAGCAATGGAGTTGCAACTGTGAGCTGCTGTAAACCTATGTGATTGGGTACAAAGGTTAAGTCTCTAGATTCCCTTGCTGCACTGGGGAAATAATGAAATGGTTGTCATGGTGATTTAAATTTAAACTCGGGGCCTGTTTATTTATTACATTTCAGCCAATTGATATAAAATAAGCTACAAGGCTGAACCTAAAAGACAACTCTAAATTGATACTTATTTATATTATCCTAAAATCCTTTATCTCATTCTATTGAGTCTCTTTGTTCAACAGGTAGCCTACGCTATTAATATTGTAGCAAACAGCGGGGCAGGGAAGTGAACCCGGGTCGCTGGCGAGAAAGGCAAACACCCTACACATGGCAATAGGGTTAACCCACATGGTGGGAATTGGAACGTGGCTCACTACACAGCCCCCTCCAAAACAGGAAGGTATTGGGGATTTTTCAGTAGACTATAGTTCAATCCTTTTAGACTCAGTAGACTATAAGTTAAACAGTTAATCACAACATGACAAGCACGGAGCCAGAGTTAAACATAGTTACATCTCTGTTGCTAGGCAGGAACTTCATTGGTTCCTCTCGCTGGTGTAGTCATGGCCCTGCCTGATGCTAGAACCTTCGTGGGCGTGGAAGTTTCTTCTCTCTTCATCTGATCTGACTTCGGGTCAAATTCCTCCCTCCTCCCTAATCCATGGCTGTCCTGCCTTATCAGTGACTGAAACCAGACTGTTGCCCTTTGCCTCCCTCCTTAGGCATATTCCTGGAACGGAGCCAGGGGTTAAACATAGTTCAGACTATAAGTTAAACATGGTTAATCACAGCATGACAGGTGTTGGGACTGAGTGGTACAGAAGGAAGAGGCTTGGAAGAATGCCTGCAATGTGTGAGAACTGCCTGCTATGTGTGGGAACTGTATATGATTGAGAAATTGATTATGGACCTGCCATGTTTAAGCCATGTTTAAGTACCGATTGATAGGTATGGGAATCAATTAGGGGGTCAGAATGGAGCCAGGAAATGGCTCTGCTATTTTTACAGGACAGGGCTGTTATTTTCTACAGGACAGGGCTGTTATTTCTACAGGACAGGGCTGTTATTTTTACAGGACATTTTACAGGCAGGCTGTTATTTCTACAGGACAGGGCTGTTATTTCTACAGGACAGGGCTGTTATTTTTACAGGACAGGGCTGTTATTTCTACAGGACAGGGCTGTTATTTTTACATGACAGGCCTTGGTCCCGCCACTAATGTTTCCAGACACTGAATTAGAAGGGAGAGAAGTCAGATACCGCCATTATTATAAAATAAGGAAGTGGGCGGAGCGGTCAAGAGGTGAAAACTGGAGACAATGGTGGAGGAACCAAAGGGAGGGATTAAGCTAAAATGTATGTAAAACGAGTAAGGATGAAACTGTATATAAACTGAGAGCTGAGAGGTGGAAAGTTAGATGCTCTGCAGACCACCTCGGCTATATTATCTGTGTAATAAAGTCTATCTTAATTCTACAAAAACTCTGAAAGTACTTTTTGTTTACTGACAAATACAATTTTTCGACATCAAAGGCACTACTCAGCCCCCTCACATGTCCAGGCTTTCTGATGGCCTCATGGCCACCATCCCACTTCTGTAGCAAACGGCGGGGCAGGGAAGCAAACCCGGGTCGCTGGCGTGAAAGGCAAACACCCGACACATCATGCCATTGGCACTAAGAGGGTTAACCCACTTGGTGGGAATTGTAACGTGGCTCATATACTGAGGATCGTTGCACTATAGTGGAACAAATATGATACAATTACATATTTCATACGAAATGTGAAATGTAGAACTATGATATATTCATATGCTATATGTTTTAGAATTTGAGCCTCCTGAGTGGTGCAGTGGTCTAAGGCACTGCATTTCTCGCTGTGCCACTAGAGAGAATTCACTGGTTCGAATCCAGGCTCTGTCGCAGCCGGCCGCGACCGGGAGACTCATGGGCGGCGCACAATTGGCCCAGCGTTGTCCAGGGTAGGGGAGGGAATGGCCGGCAGGGATGTAGCTCAGTTGATAGAGCATGGCGTTGGCAACGCCAGGGTTGTGGGTTAGATTCCCACGGGGGGCCAGTATAAAAAAATAAAATAACAATTGTATTCACTAACTGTAAGTCGCTCTGGATAAGAGCGTCTGCTAAATGACTAAAATGTAGAATTTGACTTACCCAATCCCAGTTAGCGCCTGTCCCAGGATTCACTATACTATAATTACACCATTCATTTCTCTTCACAATAATCTCACCTTGTAGCCTGAATTCACTACCAGAACATGTCAAATCATTGAGATGTTTCCCATTCTGCTCAGAGAGCAAACTTCCTGATGACGAGCGCTCTGTATCTATGTTCTAGGTGCAGTTGATCTCCGTTCTGCTCAGAGAGCAACTTCCTGATGACGAGCGGTCTGTATCTATGTTCTAGTAGTGCAGTTGATCTCCCATTCTGCTCAGAGAGCAAACTTCCTGATGACGAGCGGGTCTGTTTCTATGTTCTAGGTGCAGTTGATCTCCCATTCTGCTCAGAGAGCAACTTCCTGATGACGAGCGGTCTGTATCTATGTTCTAGGTGCAGTTGATCTCCCGTTCTATTCAGAGAGCAACTTGTATTTGCCACATGCGCCGAATACAACAGGTGTAGACATTACAGTGAAATGTAGTACTTACAAGCCCTTAACCAACAAATGCAGTTTTTGAGTAGTATGAGAAATCACCCTGGATCATTATTAAACCCCATAGTATTTCATACAGTAATGTTGATCAGTAGTATCAGAAAGCACCCTGGATCATTATTAAAACCCCATAGTATTTCATACAGTAATGATGATCAGTAGTATGAGAAATCACCCTGGATCATTATTAAACCCCATAGTATTTCATACAGTAATGATGATCAGTAGTATCAGAAATCACCCTGCATCATTCATCATGTCAGACATTTCCCTCTATTTCTCCCCACATGGAACTGCTGATGTAAAAGGGCTTCATAAATAAATGATTGATATAACGTTGAACTCCCAACCTCCCAACCAGACTACAGTCTGTTACATTCTCACATTCTCCACAGATCTGGGAGGAATTCCCCTTTTATAATCTATAATGTATGGCAGTAATCTTACTTTGGGTCAAAGGGCATTGGTCCACTGATAACATTGAGAGGATTGTACATGGACCAGTCATAGACAGACAGCTGGGTACTGGAGACTGCTCTCTGGGTCTGGGGATTGGCAGTGCCCCCCTCCTCTCTCTCCTCAGAGACACTCATCTTAGGAGTGTGTTCCAACTTCCAGAATTACAGTGTGATAAAAAGACTCACACACCATTTAGGAGACACACACTTCCTTGATTAAACATATACTTACTAGAGTTTACAGGATATCCTGCTCTGTCCTCTCTCCAGTTTAGAGTTTATAGGATATCCTGCTCTGTCCTCTCTCCAGTTTAGAGTTTATATGATATCCTGCTCTGTCCTTTTCTCCAGTTTAGAGTTTATAGGATATCCTGCTCTGTCCTCTCTCCAGTTTAGAGTTTACAGGATATCCTGCTCTGTCCTCTCTCCAGTTTAGAGTTTATAGGATATCCTGCTCTGTCCCCTCGCCAGTTTAGAGTTTATATGATATCCTGCTCTGTCCTCTCTCCAGTTTAGAGTTTATAGAATATCCTGCTCTGTCCTCTCTCCAGTTTAGAGTTTATAGGATATCCTGCTCTGTCCTCTCTCCAGTTTAGAGTTTACAGGATATCCTGCTCTGTCATCTCTCCAGTTTAGAGTTTATAGGATATCCTGCTCTGTCCTCTCTCCAGTTTAGAGTTTATAGGATATCCTGCTCTGTCCTCTCTCCAGTTTAGAGTTTATAGGATATCCTGATCTGTCCTCTCTCCAGTTTAGAGTTCATAGGATATCCTGATCTGTCATCTAAAAATATTTAATGGCTGGACAAGAACAAATATACTTTTATATAGGTATGCTTTCTACACACCATGAGGATAAACCATTAACCATGAGGTGTAGCTAACTGTTTTCTTTACTGACAACTGGGGTTAGAGACAGACAGAGACTGAGAGAGACACAGACATCAAATACTCATGATCTTTGACCTTCCACCATTTCAGGCTTTTTTCACAGAAATTGCATGGTAACACTTTACATGGCAGATGATAGGCATTAAAATACATTCATAAAGCCCTTGACCATTTTAAATAATAGTATTTACATTTTCATCATTTAACATACGCTCTTATCCAAAGATAGATACTCAAGCGCACATCTACAGTTTTTTTACCTAGTCAGCTCAGGGTTTCGAACCAGCGACCTTTACGGTTACTGGTCCAACACCCTTATCCGCTAGGCTACCTGCCACCAGTGTATGATGGGCATCTTACAACAACTACAGCTGACATTATTGTGGTCATGTTAAGTATTTAGTTTTTTATTGGGATCCCCAAATAGATGTTGCCAAGGCAATCATTTTTTTATTTTTTTATTCAGGCTGCAAAGTAAGGATCCTACCAGGGATTATTTATGTATGATGTTGGTAGAATGTATACATTGGGATAGTAGTAAGGATCCTACCAGGGATTATTTATGTATGATGTTGGTAGAATGTATACATTGGGATAGTAGTAAGGATCCTACCAGGGATTATTTATGTATGATGTTGGTAGAATGTATACATTGGGATAGTAGTAAGGATCCTACCAGGGATTATTTATGTATGATGTTGGTAGAATGTATACATTTGGATAGTAGTAAGGATCCTACCAGGATTATTTATGTATGATGTTGGTAGAATGTATACATTGGGATAGTAGTAAGGATCCTACCAGGGATTATTTATGTATGATGTTGGTAGAATGTATACATTGGGATAGTAGTAAGGATCCTACCAGGGATTATTTATGTATGATGTTGGTAGAATGTATACATTGGGATAGTAGTAAGGATCCTACCAGGGATTATTTATGTATGATGTTGGTAGAATGTATAAATTGGGATTGGCATTTACATTTCATTCATTTAGCAGATGCTCTTATCCAGAGTGACTTACAGTTAGTGCATACATTTTTATTATTTTTTATACTGGAATCGAACCCACAACCCTGGCGTTGCAAACACCATGCTCTACCGACTGAGCTGAGCTACATCCCTACCGGCCATTCCCTCCCCTACCCTGGACAACGCTGGGCCAATTGTGCGCCGTCCCATGGGTCTCCCAGTCACGGCCGGCTACGACAGAGCCTGGATTCGAACCAGGATCTCTAGTGGCACAGCTAGCACTGCGATGCAGTGCCTTAGACCACTGCGCCACTCGGGAGTATTATTTATGTATGATGTTGGTAGAATGTATACATTGGGATAGTAGTAAGAATCCTACCAGGGATTATTTATGTATGATGTTGGTAGAATGTATACATTGGGATAGTAGTAAGGATCCTACCAGGGGATTATTTATGTATGATGTTGGTAGAATGTATACATTGGGATAGCAGTAAGGATCCTACCAGGGATTATTTATGTATGATGTTGGTAGAATGTATACATTGGGATAGCAGTAAGGATCCTACCAGGGATTATTTATGTATGATGTTGGTAGAATGTATACATTGGGATAGTAGTAAGAGGTAAGAGGCCGGTGGGTAAATGACTAAAGATTCAAGCCTCCCGTCAGTTAAGGAGTTTTTTGTTTCTTTATTTGTGTGTTTAGTTGTACCTTTACCTTCCTGTAGTTGGTCATTTGGAAGGTTTATGTATGGAGGAATGGTCTAATATCACTCCAACTCAAGGGAGGTATTGAAAGGGAGAGCCAATTTTGACCCCTACCTTTTTGAGAAAAAAAGTATTACTTGTTAAACAAAATCTCTTTCTCTGAGCAATTGTATTAGTATAAAATCATTTAATTTAATAATTTGAGACCCCACTGTATACTTCAAAGTTAGAGATATGTTGAAACTGGATCCCTCATAATGATTCTACATTTTATAGTATGCCATGGCCATTACTGGCCAAAGGTTAAACTACTGTTATGTTTATGCTATTCTATGGTGTTGAGTCACTGGACTTTGACCAGATATTATTGCATCCAAAGATCAACTGTACCTAGAACATAGATACAGAGCCACTTGTCATCAGGAAGGTGCTCTCTCAGCACAACGGAAAATATCTCAATGACTTGCCATGTTCTGGTTGTGAATTCAGGCTACAAGGTAAGAATCTTCCAAGGGATTATTGTAAAGTGTGTAGGGAAATTAAATATATGGTGTTATTATAGTATAGAGAATGACAGTAAAACACTCAGATCTAACAGTCCATTTCACCTGGGACAGGTACGTGACAGTTCAATCATACAAAATGGCGCTAACTGGGCGTAGGCAAGTCAAATTCAAAAACATATTGTTGTTCATATCTCGTATTATAGGATTCGTATATCGTGGTTATTTTACAATATGTAAAACATTTTTTGTAAAATGTATCATAGTTCTAAATCATCTTTCAGAATATCAGAACATTTGTTGTTTTCAAAATTACAATGAGCTCCTACTTCCTGTGTAATTTGGTATGAAACCTGAACGTACTTTTCTTAACATTGATATTATGAATTAAATTCAATAATAGTATAATAATAGCAGACCTGTTGAACAAAGCAACACACTAGAATGAGTGGAATTATTACAAGAGAAAGTGAGACATTATTATTACTAATATTATATATTTTTTATTATTAATATTATTATTATTATTATTATTATTATTATTAATAGCTTCACTATATGGAGAAAATATTAAAAAATATCAGTTATGACTACATGTGATTGCATTAAATCACCTGACTGTTTGGATGTGTCTGTTAGTAAATGTTTGATTTCTAAGAGATAAATTAGAAGAATTGACCTTCAATAATGAGTTGTCACTGTGTTCACCACAACCAACATGCTGCATCTCTGTTTAGACATCAGTGCTCTAAAATGAGTCTCTCTGGGGAGAGAGAGGAGGAGGAGGAAGGTGCCTGCCTCTAAAATGAGTCTCTCTGGGAAGAGAGAGGAGGGTGTCCCTGCCTCTAAAATGAGTCTCTCTGGGGAGAGAGAGGAGGAGGTGCCTGCCCTCTAAAATGAGTATGTCTGGGGGAGAGAGAGGAGGGGGTCCCTGCCTCTAAAATGAGTCTCTCTGGGGAGAGAGGAGGAGGGGGCCCTGCCTCTAAAATTAGTCTCTCTGGGGAACATGACACCAAAGCTAAGAGGTGAGATGACAATATTGTTTAAGCATTTATAAGGAGTTTATTTCTAAAACGTTTATATCCACAATTGTTTCACGTTTGTTATTTTACATCAGAAATGATTGCTTATGTGTACCTTCATGTGTCTGTCAAAACGCTATATAGCTGGAATGAAATGTTTGTATCCTGTATATTTGACTGTGATATGTGGATGTCTCACCAGCATGCACGCACACACACACACACACACACATCTTTACCACATACACACACACACACATCTATAGAAGTTTTGCATGACACAATCATTTATCCTACTCTTCGTTATTGTCTAATATGTTGTCATGCAGAACCTTATTTGTTTTTACTCATTCTGATCGTTGTTACAAGCGGAATTTTGACAATACTACCGTCAAATCAACACACTCTTCACTCCTGTTTAAACCAAAAAAAGGGTTCTATCGCTTGCTTAATATATGGAACCACTAAAAGTTATATATAGAGTCCCTTTTATAGGGTTCTTTGATCAGAACTCTAGAGGTTCTTCTTCACTGAACCAAAATGGTTCCATATAGAACCCTGCATGGTGCCATTTATGAATTATGGCTACTACTATTAAATAGGAATATTTTTTGCTAAGAATATAATTTATATGAAAAATAGGAATGGTTTGAAAAATCCCAATATTCATTAAAAAAAATTCTTAGAAATAGCAGTGCTGGGGGATTTGGAAAGCCATAGTCAGTCAATCAACAATAGAATAATGCTCTTATGAAAAAAATATTGACCTTTAACTTTTAGTCTGTGGATATTATGCGACTAGAAAGGTTAAAAATGCATGTATGACATCACAGTGCAGCTGAAAAAATATGGCAGGTGGAAATCAAAAGAGGATGTTCTAAGGAGATAGGTGGGCGGGGCTGAGAGTAGCAGAGGGGTGGGATTAAAAAAAGATCATGAAAAAAGATACTGTAAACACTATAGATGTCTAGTACTATCATCCAAAATGTACTGTGTAAACACTATAGATATATATATAAAAAATAATAATTACTGTGTTATATAAAAGTATTGTATGGGGGGTAGAATTGATCTTCATTATATGCAAACACACTGGTGGCCAGGGAGGCATCTCTTTGTTTGAACGATGGCCCACGTCAACTCCGGCTGACTTCTTTACAATACAATACATTACAATACAATACAACTTTGTCCATTAGTTACAGCAAACAACGAAAACATGTATTTCTGCTCCGTTCTTAACCCCCCCAAACAGCAGACCTCACACATACAGTTGAGACGAGCACAGGTTCAAGCTGCAGTGCAGCCCCCTGGATGGAGAGCATGTTGTGGGGTTAAGGGCCTTGCTCAAGGGCCCAAGGAAAGGTGATTGTTTTGAAGATGTGAACCCATTAGCTCTCCAGGGGTCAGATCAATTCCGCCCGTTCTTTTCCAGCACCTGGCCCGGGATTTAAACTGGACACTTTTCGGCCACAGGTCCAACACCTGCCACAGCTCCCAACTAATTTGAGTTAATATTCAGAAATAAACATGAGTTAATCTGCCAAAATGAAGACAAAATGTTATGCAGACATCATTATTATGATAACATACAGTGGGGAGAACAAGTATTTGATACACTGCCGATTTTTGCAGGTTTTTTTTCTACTTACAAAGCATGTAGAGGTCTGTCATTTTTTATCATAGGTACACTTCAACTGTGAGAGACGGAGTCTAAAACAAAAATCCAGAAATCATTACAAACAGATTTTCGGATTTTTGTTTTAGATTCCGTCTCTCACAGTTGAAGTGTACCTATGATAAAAATTACAGACCTCTACATTTGTAAGTAGGAAAACCTGCAAATCGGCAGTGTATCAAATACTTGCTCTCCCCACTGTACATGCAGGTTTGTCATCAGCAGCAGCCACAAGAGAGACCCTCTGATAGTTCTGGGTAACTGCCAGACTGAGCAAAACATAGATAGTGTGTGTTAAAAGTCATGTAATGTTTAACTAGGCTATTGATCACCAAGACTTATTATACATAATTATTATACAGAAATCATTGTCAAAAGCTGAAGAGAGATACTGTTGCATGTAGGTCTATATTATTTATGGATTGATCATATAGAAAAATTAAAATATTATTTTGAACTACTCAAAAGCAATTACATGTGGCACAGAAACCACTGACTCGCTGCATTATTCTATAGTATTATCAAGACACCTGCTGTTAACTCTTAACTGGGCTAGGACAGCTCATGAGGTGTCCTAAATATCTGCATAGCTTTTATTTATACCCTTAAGAGTAAAATGCATCCTTTATTGTCAGCACTTATACGACCATTTTTCTAGGACTGAGACGCTTTGTGGATATGGGCTCAGATCTCAAAATATTGTTATAAAATAACTTTGAATGTTTGTTTTTACAATATATATATATATATATACAGTGGTCTCGAAAAAAAGTATTTAGTCAGCCACCAATTGTGCAAGTTCTCTCCCACTTAAAAAGATGAGAGAGGCCTGTAATTTTCATCATAGGTACACGTCAACTATGACAGACAAATTGAGAAAAGAAAATCCAGAAAATCATATTGTAGGATTTTTATGAATTTATTTGCAAATTATGGTGGAAAATAAGTATTTGGTCACCTACAAACAAGCAAGATTTCTGGCTCTCACAGACCTGTAACTTCTTCTTTAAGAGGCTCCTCTGTCCTCCACTCGTTACCTGTATTAATGGCACCTGTTTGAACTTGTTATCAGTATAAAAGACACCTGTCCACAACCTCAAACAGTCACACTCCAAACTCCACTATGGCCAAGACCAAAGAGCAGTCAAAGGACACCAGAAACAAAATTGTAGACCTGCACCAGGCGCTGGGAAGACTGAATCTGCCAATAGGTAAGCAGCTTGGTTTGAAGAAATCAACAGTGGGAGCAATTATTTAGGAAATGGAAGAAGACATACAAGACCACTGATAATCTGCCCTCGATCTGGGGCTCCACGCAAGATATCACCCCGTGGGGTCAAAATGATCACAAGAACGGTGAGCAAAAATCCCAGAACCACACGGGGGGACCTAGTGAATGACCTGCAGAGAGCTGGGACCAAAAGTAACAAAGCCTACATCAGTAACACACTACGCCGCCAGGGACTCAAATCCTGCAGTGCCAGACGTGTCCCCCTGCTTAAGCCAGTACATGTCCAGGCCCGTCTGAAGTTTGCTAAGAGTGCATTTGGATGATCCAGAAGAGGATTGGGAGAATGTCATATGGTCAGATGAGATGAAACCAAAATATAACTTTTTGGTAAAAACTCAACTGGTCGTGTTTGGAGGACAAAGAATGCTGAGTTGCATCCAAAAGAACACCATACCTACTGTGAAGCGTGGGGGTGGAAACATCATGCTTTGGGGCTGTTTTTCTGCAAAGGGACCAGGACGACTGATCCGTGTAAAGGAAAGAATGAATGGGGCCATGTATCGTGAGATTTTGAGTGAAAAACTCCTTCCATCAGCAAGGGCATTGAAGATGTTAAACCCTGCTGGGACTTTCAGCATGACAATGATCCCAAACACACCGTTACGGGCAACGAAGGAGTTGGCTTCGTAAGAAGCATTTCAAGGTCCTGGAGTGGCCTAGCCAGTCTCCAGATCTCAAACCCATAGAAAATCTTTGGAGGGAGTTGAAAGTCCGTGTGCCCAGCGACAGCCCAAAACATCACTGCTCTAGAGGAGATCTGCATGGAGGAATGGGCCAAAACCACTAACAGTGTGTGAAAACCTTGTGAAGACTTACAGAAAACGTTTGACCTGTGTATTGCCAACAAAGGGTATATAACAAAGTATTGAGAAACTTTTGTTATATGACCAAATACTTATTTTTCCACCATAATTTGCAAAACATTTCATTAAAAATCCTACAATGTGATTTTCTGGATATTCTTTTTCTCATTTTGTCAGTGTCATAGTTGACGTGTACCTATGATGAAAATTACAGGCCTCTCTCATCTTTTTAAGTGGGAGAAACTTGCACATTGGGTGCTGACTAAATATTTTTTTTTTCCCCACTGTATGAATATATATATATATATATATATATATAATTTTATATATGAAAATATATATATGAATATTACTAACGTAACCCACTGTAAAGACTGGGTTTAATTTTATGTGTGCTCTGCTCATGTCCGCGTTCTGGAACTTTCCGCTTCCCCGTACAGAACTGTCCGTGTCCACGTACGGTGGTGGCGCCCAAGCATATTGTCCAGTTAGGAGCAGAGTGGGGCTGAGATGATCTTGGGGAATAACGACGGAGAGTTCGTTACAGTGTTGAGACACCGAAGTTTATTGTTCAATTTTCTTTTTGGTCAGGGACAGTATGAGTGTAGCCAGATCCTTTTCACTCGCTATCCTTGTTTCATTTCGTGGTTAACTGGATTCGTCATCATCCTCGAGACGAGGGACAGACGAACGACCTGCTAGCTAGCCAAGCTAGTCGGTACAGCTAGCTAAGCTAGCTCCTCTACCAGCCAGCATCCTAGTTATTCCTAGCTACCACTACATCATCACCGGCTGCCTGCATTTCTTGTGGACCGATGGAGCCCCCTGGTTTTTTCTTCCACCCACCTCACTCGTTGAAGGGATGCTGGCTTCGGATGCTGGCTCCTATGCTCCATCTGTCCGGTTCTCCTCTCTTCACTAGATGGATGGTAAATTTAGTGTTTAACCCCTCTGTGTCCAAGGACCAAACTTTGAATATTATTTTTTTAACGCTTTTTTTTCGGAGAAAAAACGTAGTTAATTTCAACCGCCATGGAGCCCAGTTTCATAATATTACCTTATGTCTTTAGTTATGAAGTAATTGCGAAAAAAACAGGCCTTATGTTTGGGAATTTTTCACCCTACCAGCTCCTATTAGTTCTATTGAGCTCCGTGACACAGACTCGCCGTCAGAACATTCTATTCCCAGCCCATTGTTCTGCGTCACAATGCCAGCTTCACTATTGTTATCAATGAGACCTGCCTGCGTTAACCCTGTAGGTTTACCTCAGGTAACTTATTATTAACAAGGTTACGGCTACTTGGTGAGCGTTAACCCTGTAGGTTTACCTACTTGGTGGTAACTTATTATTAACAAGGTTACGGCTACTTGGTGAGCGCACACACTGTTCACCTGAGTACATGTTGTCGTCACCAATAGTGAGGGGACATACAGTTTAAGAGGAAATGGCTGGCGGATAGCCATCAAACATTAAACATTTTCTGGTCGTGTTTAACCATATTTGTTTTAAGAAAAAATTGTACAAACTAAACAAATCCTCTTTTTCAAGATGTGTCCGATTTAAACAGCCAGAAGACATTTCTTAATTAAGAAATAAAAATTTTTTTTTTGACGACTTGTTGTTTCTAAATGGCTGCTTGGTAATTTGATATGCATCGAAATCTTCGTTTGTAGGCATCAAATTGAGCGAATGCTGCGCAGTTCACTGAGTTCCAAACCAAATGGGTATAATGGGGTGATTGTTGTCTAATCGGGGTGGTCTAGCTCATTCATTGATTTGTAGATCTGACGCAGTTGCTACCTCAGATTATGAGCCTAGCAAGTGTTGTGAATGAGCTATGTAGTACCCACATACGGCCACAAGGAGGAGCAAGAGTGCCATAAACCCATACTGTTTTTTGCCATATAAACCCTAAACCTAACAATCAATCAAATGTATTTATAAAGCCCTTTTTACACCAGCAGATGTCACAAAGTGCTATACAGAAACTCTTACCCTACTTATAACCTATTTTTAGCCGTAACCCTAACCCCTAATTCTAGGGTAGGGTAGCCTAGAACACTTTTTAGAAACTATTTTAGTAATAATAATATTATCTTAGTAAATACAATTATAGTATTAAATAGCGTTTTGATTATTTTTGTTGTTATTTTATTATATGTATAATTGCAAGACAGAACACTTGATAAATAAGACACATTTGTTTTATTTTTCAAATGTGGTTTGAATTGGGTGACCTAGTAACCTCTGTGTGAAAGTCCATCAATTGGCGTGGGGCAGGTTTGAGACTGATCTAATACACTTTATTTCTCAGCTGCCTCACCAATGTCTGTACGTGAATTAATAACTTTTAATTGCTAAATATTTCCAATAGATGGCAGCATAAGACCACGAAGCATCAGTTATAGGCTACAAGCAGCAATATGATTGACATAAAATAGCATGCAACCAAATACTATATGTCCCATGATTTTCTAAAATGGTCAATCATTACTTTTGTTAGCTATATATCTCGTATTAGGCCTGTGATGCTTTTGGAAGAGCAATTAAATAGTGACTATAGCAGGTGTTGAACCCCTGGTAAATAATCACTAGTCAGATGCTCCAACCTGAAACCTAGTATACATGCATTTTTAAATATCTAATATTGCGATTAAACAACCTCGGAATAGATAAGACAGAGAGTGCGTCTTCCAGCCCACCCAATAAATTACATCATGCAACCCTCCCGGTTAGCAAATGTACCTCAACATGCCCCTCGCTTGTGCTAGAAGGCAGAGTGCTTGCTGCTGGTTGATGAATCTGACAATGACTGTACTAGGAAAATACGTTTTTCTCGACCAGAGGTGACTAAATTAATGTTCAGGCTTATGATAATTGTTATAGTAATGAAGTATAATTTCAAAAAAACATGAGCATAAAACAAACAGCTAATAATAAACATGAATCATCATTATATTATTTCACAGTAATCTGTTAAATGCTTTTTCAGTCATTCCTCTTGCGTTAGCAGTGTGGAAAGGGACAGTAAAAAGCGTGTGCTGGAGTTTTCCTGTGAGGGGGAGTGGTGGTGTATCCAGGGAGAAAACTAAACTAAACTAACCTTCTGAAATGTCATTCATGGTCTTATGCTGCCATCTATTGGAATTATTTAGTAACTACTGCAGTAGTAGTACTGAATAAAGGATATCCTTACTAAAGTAGTAATTACTCAGAATTGCAAAATATGACATTTTCTAGTTCATTTTACCACTTACAACCATAAAATAACCATTTATAGCATAACAAACAATGAAACTGACATAAACCAAAAACACCATACACATAGTTAAGTATAATATATATATATATATATATATATATATATATATATATATACTATTTATTTAGATGGGTGACATTATCTGCCAAAGTAACACCACTGTAGATAAAGAAGAGCTCTCCAGTAGGTGAACCAAAACATTCAAAGGCCATTTTCTCAAAAGTGAGGTTACAAGTTTATCATCTTTCAAAGCAGAATAACTTTCCCATTGTTCCTCAACTGTAGTGATATGATATACATTTTTCTAGCTGAGTCTCTACTTTTATCCAATGTAAAAAACACCATTTCATTATTACTGTGCTACATAAGACCGAATCAAATTTCTCTGAGAGTGATATATATTATTACTGTGTAAAACCTAGCAGTACTACTTTATTCTCTGAGTGAGTGAGGCAGATATATAGCATTTTGCAAAAAACATGATTATTTGTCTCTCTGAAATGAAACCATCAAGTGATAGATTTTAAAACAAATACATGTCTGTCATTCAACAATCCCATGCCATGATTAGATAGTGAAAAAACACACCAATCTCTTTCATAATTTCTTTAAACAATAAAAGCTAATTTACCAACATTTCTGAAAATGGATATATAGCGTTTTGGAATGAAACTCTTGTTTCCCCATCTGAGCTCAGAGTAGATGAGAGATGTAATGTTTGTCTCTGTTGTGTTGAAGCCCAATCAAGCAGGAGAGACCAGCCTCCCCTGTACCCAGCTGTGTGTCCATGAAGAGTGACCGGTCTATGGGTCAACCTATAACTTCAGAGAGGGAGACTTTTCTAGTGAACAAAGGTAAGAAGAACTCATGGGTCATGGTCAGTGAGTTAAACAACACTGTCTCTAGTCATTTCTCCTCTCCCTTTTTCCCATTTATTTTTGTTGTTTTCATAATCCATAGGCTAATCCTTTTTTCCATTTTCATAGTCCTAAAACAATATTAAACAAACACAACATTCCCTCCCTGTGTGTGTGTGTGTGTGTGTGTGTGTGTGTGTGTGTGTGTGTGTGTGTGTGTGTGTGTGTGTGTGTGTGTGTGTGTGTGTGTGTGTGTGTGTGTGTGTGCACCCCCTGGATGAGGAGATGTAATCTCATGTTTTGTCCACAGAAACCAACAGGAGAGATCAGAGTCAGAGATTCTCAGTGGTCAGTCTTCCCAGAGTCATCAAACAGACCTGGCCTCCATATTCAGTGTATGTGGTCCTGTTATGTACATTTTTTTTTGTTTACCTCAAGTAAAGTTGTTCTGTCAATCATTCATTCATGTGTTAATGAGAAAGCATTTAGTCTCTTGCTTAACTTATTTACTTGATTTATTTCAGTTGCTTGAAGAGAATATTATGACATTTGTGAAGAACGAGCTGAAGATCTTCAAGAGGATTCTTAGTCCAGAACTCCCAGAAGGCTTTGAGAGTCAGAAGCAGGATAAGGAAGAAGTGGTGGATGCTGAAGATGAGAAGAAGCAGGAGAGCAGTGCCAGAGAGGGGGCTCTGAAGATCACACTGCACGTCCTGAGGAAAATGAACCCAGAAGGAGCTTGCTGACACACTGGAGAAAAGTAAGAGCTGTCTGCCTCATGTTGAATGCTGTTTTAGAACATTTAAAAGCTGTAGCTAAAGTACAGCTAAAGTAGCTGTGTAACTCAATGATATTGTAGCAGCCTTAACACAACACCTAGTGACGTCATCAAGTAGCAGCAGGGAGTGTGTTGTTGTGTTGATTATAGAGAGAGAGAGAGAGAGAGAGAGAGAGAGAGAGAGAGAGAGAGAGAGAGAGAGAGAGAGAGAGAGAGAGAGAGAGAGAGAGAGAGAGAGAGAGAGAGAGATACCAATAATAAATAATAATCAGTCAGTCACACCAGTCTGTAATGCATTATGAAAACATTTACACATTTATACAGTCAGTTAAGAGAATAAATTATTTATAATTTTAAACTTTTTATAACAGTCTTACAATACTGTAGGCATTAAAACAGACGTAATATTAATATCCTCTGTGTTATTTCTTCATTCAGATGAGCTTGCTGTGATTTGCCAACGTGAACTCAAATCTAATCTAAAGAAGAAGTTTCAATGTGTATTTGAGGGGATCGCTAAACAAGGAAACCCAACACTTCTCAATAAGATCTACACAGAGCTCTACATCACAGAGGGTGGAAAAGGAGAGGTCAATAATGAACATGAGCTGAGACAGATTGAGACAACAACCAGGAAACAAGCAAGACCAGAGACTGCAATCAAATGTAACGACATCTTCAAACCCTTAACTGGACAAGACAAACTTATCAGAACTGTGCTGACAAAGGGAGTCGCTGGCATTGGAAAAACAGTCTCTGTGCAGAAGTTCATTCTGGACTGGGCTGAAGGAAAAGCAAATCAGGATGTCCAATTTGTATTTTCATTCCCTTTTCGGGAGCTGAATTTGATGAAAAAGGAAAAACACACTTTGATTGAACTTCTCAATCACTTCTCAATGGAAACCAAAGAATCAAGAATCTCCAACTACGACAAGTACAAAGTTCTGTTCATCTTTGATGGTCTGGATGAGTGCCGACTGCCCCTAGACTTCCAGAAGAACAAGATCTGTTGTGACGTCACAGAGTCAACCTCAGTGGATGTTCTGCTGACAAATCTCATCAAAGGGAAATCTGCTTCCCTCTGCTCTCCTCTGGATAACTACCCGACCTGCAGCAGCCAATAAGATCCCTTCAGTGTGTGTTGACCAGGTGACAGAGGTACGAGGGTTCAATGACCCACAGAAGGAGGAGTACTTCAGGAAGAGATTCAGTGATGAGGACCTGGCCAGCAGAATCATCTCACACATAAAGACATCAAGGAGCCCTCCACATCATGTGCCACATTCCAGTCTTCTGTTGGATTTCTGCAATAGTCCTTGAACACATGTTGAGTACAGACAAGAGAGAAGAGATGCCCAAGACTCTGACTGAGATGTGTACTCACACCTTGTGGTGTTTCATACCAAACAGAAGAATGAAAAGTATCTTGGGAAAGAAGAGACAGGTCCACACTGGAATAAAGAGAGCATTCTATCACTGGGAAAACTGGCTTTTCAACAGCAGCTGTGAATGGCAATCTGATTTTCTATGAAGAAGACCTGAAAGAGGCTGGCATTGATGTCAATGAAGCCTCAGTGTACTCAGGATTGTGCACACAGATCTTTAAAGAGGAATGTGGGCTGTACCAGGACAAGGTGTACTGCTTCGTGCATCTGAGCATTCAGGAGTTTCTGGCTGCTGTATATGTGTTCCTCTCATTCATCAACAACAATGAGAATCTAATGGCCGAACCGCAATCAAGTTACTGTGAAGTTACTATCTACAAGAGTGCTGTGGATAAAGCCTTACAAAGTGAGACAGGAAACCTGGACCTGTTCCTCCGCTTCCTTCTGGGCCTCTCACTGGAGTCCAATCAGAAGCACTTACGAGGTCTACTGACAAAGACAAGAAGCAGCTCACAGAGCCATGAAGAAACAGTCAAGTACATCAAGGAGAAGATCAGGGAGAATCCCTCTCCAGAGAGGTGCATCAATCTGTTCCACTGTCTGAATGAACTGAATGACCATTCTCTAGTGGAGGAGATCCAAAGCTACCTGAGATCAGGAAGTCTCTCAGAAGCCAAACTGTCACCTGCACAGTGGTCAGCTCTGGTCTTTGTGTTGCTGACTTCAGAAAAGGAGCTGGATGTGTTTGACCTGAAGAAATACTCCAGATCAGAGGAAGGTCTTCTGAGGCTGCTGCCAGTGGTCAAAGCCTCCAGAGCTGCTCTGTGAGTACATAAAATGACATTTAAGTACTAATCATCAGGAAGAAATATTCAGTTTAGAGAAAAAATATATATTTTAATATGTATATAATATATTATATTATATTGAAAAACTTACTGAATCAGTGTATTGGTGTTCACATTTGTATAACAATATGACCATACAATTCTAGGAGACGGAAGATTAATCTATATGTTGTTTAAGAGAATAAACCAAATGCATCTGCCATTGTCCTTCTACACTACTGGTGTTAAATTAACAGTGTGTTTGTGAAATCATGATGATCTCTCTGTCAGGCTGTCAGGCTGTGGAGTCACAGAGAAAGGCTGTGCTTCTCTGGTCTCAGCTCTGAAGTCAAACCCCTCACACCTGAGAGAGCTGGATCTGAGTAACAATGACCTGAAGGATTCAGGAGTGAAGCTGCTCTCTGCTGGACTGGGGAATCCCCACTGTAAACTGGAGACTCTGAGGTCAGTATTCCTGTAGTTGGTCAACAAGTGATAACTGTTCACCAGATCCACATGTGTTTACCAGGCACACATAGTCCACACCATATGTGTTTGGACAGTGAAGCTTACAGTTTTACATTTGGTGCTATGCTCCAGCATTTTGGATTTCAGATTTAATGTTTCATTATAGAATGTCACCTTTTATTTGATGTTGATGGTGAGAGGTTAGCATGTTTTGTTGTAGCCTCTGTAACTTTCTCACTCATTATTATTCATGATTCATTCATGATCTTTCTCAATCATGGCATCATTAGGATTCATTCAGTAGTGTTTAGAAACATGTTATCTACTCACAGAAAGAAAATTACTCACCACCAAAGAATAGCAGTGTGGTTTTAATATGATTTGAGTCTTTGCAGGCTGTCAGGCTGTGGAGTCACAGAGGAAGGCTGTGCTTCTCTGGTCTCAGCTCTGAAGTCAAACCCCTCACACCTGAGAGAGCTGGATCTGAGTAACAATGACCTGAAGGATTCAGGAGTGAAGCTGCTCTCTGCTGGACTGGGGAATCCCCACTGTAAACTGGAGACTCTGAGGTCAGTATTCCTGTATCACTCAATGAACACACACTCATTGGACACACACACACACTGGACACACACACACACACACACTGGACACACACAGACACACACATAAGGATTAATTTAGTAGTGTTTAGAAACATGTTATCTACTGTTAATAATGATACATTAATTCATGTATATACAGTACCAGACAAAAGTTTGGACACACCTACTCATTCAAGGGTTTGTCTTTATTTTTACATTTTTTTCCATTGTAGATTAAAAGTGAAGACATCAAAACTATGAAATAACAAATATGGAATAATGTAGTAACCAAAAAAGTGTTAAACAAATGAAAATATATTTATATACAGTGGGGAAAAAAAGTATTTAGTCAGCCACCAATTGTGCAAGTTCTCCCACTTAAAAAGATGAGAGAGGCCTGTAATTTTCATCATAGGTACACGTCAACTATGACAGACAGGAAAAATGAGAAAAAAAAATCCAGAAAAATCACAATATTAGGATTTTTTAATGAATTTATTTGCAAATGATGGTGGAAAATAAAGTATTTGGTCACCTACAAACAAGCAAGATTTCTGGCTCTCACAGACCTGTAACTTCTTCTTTAAGAGGCTCCTCTGTCCTCCACTCGTTACCTGTATTAATGGCACCTGTTTGAACTTGTTATCAGTTATAAAAGACACCTGTCCACAACCTCAAACAGTCACACTCCAAAACTCCACTATGACCAAGACCAAAGAGCTGTCAAAGGACACCAGAAACACAATTGTAGACCTGCACCAGGCTGGGAAGACTTGAATCTGCAATAGGTAAGCAGCTTGGTTTGAAGAAATCAACTGTGGGAGCAATTATTAGGAAATGGAAGACATATAAGACCACTGATAATCTCCCTCGATCTGGGGCTCCACGCAAGTTCTCACCCCGTGGGGTCAAAATGATCACAAGAATGGTGAGCAAAAATCCCAGAAACCACACGGGGGGGACCTAGTGAATGACCTGCAGAGAGCTGGGACCAAAGTAACAAAGCCTACCATCAGTAACACACTACGCCGCCAGGGACTCAAATCCTGCAGTGCAAGACGTGTCCCCCCTGCTTAAGCCAGTACATGTCCAAGCCCGTCTGAAGTTTGCTAGAGTGCATTTGGATGATCCAGAAGAGGATTGGGAGAATGTCATATGGTCAAAATAGAACTTTTAGGTAAACACTCAACTCGTCGTGTTTGGAGGACAAAGAATGCTGAGTTGCACCATACCTACTGTGAAGCATGGGGGTGGAAACATCATGCTTTGGGGCTGTTTTTTCTGCAAAGGGACCAGGACGACTGATCCGTGTAAAGGAAAGAATGAATGGGGCCATGTATCGTGAGATTTGGAGTGAAAACCTCCTTCCATCAGCAAGGGCATTGAAGATGAAAACGTGGCTGGGACTTTCCGCATGAGAATGATCCCAAACACACCGCCCGGGCAACGAAGGAGTGGCTTCGTAAGAAGCATTTCAAGGTCCTGGAGTGGCCTAGCCAGTCTCCAGATCTCAACCCCATAGAAAATCTTTGGAGGGAGTTGAAAGTCTGTGTTGCCCAGCGACAGCCCCAAAAACATCACTGCTCTAGAGGAGATCTGCATGGAGGAATGAGCCAAAATACCAGCAACAGTGTGTGTGAAAACCTTGTGAAGACTTACAGAAAACGTTTGACCTGTGTCATTGCCAACAAAGGGTATATAACAAAGTATTGAGAAACTTTTGTTATTGACCAAATACTTATTTTCCACATAATTTGCAAATAAATTCATAAAAAATCCTACTATGTGATTTTCTGGAATTTTATTTCTCATTTTTGTCTGTCATAGTTGACGTGTATCTATGATGAAAATTACAGGCCTCTTTCATCTTTTTAAGTGGGAGAAACTTGCACAATTGGTGGCTGACTAAATACTTTTTTCCCCCACTGTATTTTTATATCTTCAAATAGCCACCCTTTGCCTTGATGACAGCTTGCACACTCTTGGCATTCTCTCAACCAGCTTCACCTGGAATGCTTTTTCCAACAGTCTTGAAGGAGTTCCCACATATGCTGAGCCCTTGTTGGCTGCTTTCCTTCACTCTGCCGCAGTGGCGGCTCCTGAAAAAAATTCTCAGGAGGGGCAATTTTTTCTGATGATTTAGGTGACCTACACACATTAAAAAAAAAGAAATGTCCAGCAACAACATGAAGACAGGGGGCAGCATATAAGTCAATACCAGAAGCATTTATTGACTGATCTGGGGAGATGGATTCCAGTTTCTGTGACAGATTATAAATAATCTCTGATGCCTTTGTTATATTAGCTTTTGGTTGAATGTACTGTCGTAGTAAATATAATAAATGTTATAGCTTGGTCTGACTAAAATCTTGTGCATGACCCATTTTGTGTTGGGCCTTTGTATTCAATACAATGAACAAGAGTCCTATCTTGTCAGCCTTGTCAGCAGGTGGCTAAGGATAACACCCACGCCATAGGTCTCTCAGTTCTTCCAACTCACAAGTTCTTGCCCTGAGGACACACACACACCCACACACACACACACACACACAACACACACACATCATCACTGATAAAACACACACACACACACACACACACATCATCACTGATAACAAAACACACACACACACACACACACACACACACTGATAACAAACACACACACACCACACACACAAATCCTCTTCTCTTAGGCTGAACATCTGAAGACAGAGAACCCGACTCAGAGCCAATGCAACAGTGACACTAGCCTGGAGGTGACATCGCCCAAAACTCATCAGGACCAATCAGAAGATCAGAACTACTAGATTCAACCTACTTAATTTTATTGTATAAAATGTCAGCACACAATGTTTAGGGGCTCTTCTGATAAACTCCCTACGAGTTTGACGAACGGGTCCGTGCACGCGATTGCAGATATCTTTACCTCTGAATAAACTGCCTTATATTATACAATTATCCACCTTGTCCAAAAGTCTCTACTTTTTCTCCGTTCTCCAGTAAACTTGTTTTATCAACAATAGTAAGGTTCAATGACACAGAAAGCAGTTCAATGTCACGGGGTAACAGAGTCGCTCTCTTACCAGGATCGCGGTCCGCTCTGACCAGGGTGAAGGTGGCCGGCTCCACCTCTCTGTCCGGGGACTCTGTCATCCAGTCAAGTCTCCCAGCTGTATTGGGATTCCGCTGCCAGCAGCGTTTTCATTATTTAGTCCGTTCGTAGCGGGTATGTACACGATCAACAAGATCAGTCCAAAACCGAAGATCAGTCCAAAGCAGAATGTTTGCAGAATGTTTGTAAACTAAGTCTACAAATTAAAAAACATAAAATAACGCCACACTGCAGGTCGCAACATAGACGCTGATAGCCGCCATTGTCTTAGTTACGTTCAACGTTACGTCACGTATGACGAAAAGCGCGTAAGTGCATGCACACAGGGACACCCATAGAGAATGTATTGAAAGCTTTGAAATGTGTAAAAAAAAATAGATTTTACATGACAGGCTATGAGAGACTTCTGGGCGATTTTCAACCTGACTGAAATCGCCCAAAAAAACGGGCGGGGCCATTTGAAGCACGACTTTAGCCTGATTTGACATTTAGTGGCTGGCAGATCAGACGTGAACACTGATAACTGCTGTTGCCGTGATATAATTGATTAGAAAAAAAATCCCTTCCTTTTCCCCGTTTGGCAGTGCGTCGCCCATATCGACCTATTGAACAAGCCGTCCCTGCTCTGCCGTCCGACTCATCCCAAACCCTCTCAATGGGTTGAGGTCGGGTGATTGTGGAGGCCAGGTCATCTGATGCAGCACTCAATCCCTCTCCTTACACAGTCTGGAAGTGTGTTGGGTCATTGTCCTGTTGAAAAACAAATGATAGTCCCACTAAGCCCAAACCAGAGGGGATGGGCGTATCGCTGCAGAATGCTGTGGTAGCCATGCTGGATAAGTGTGCCTTGTATTCTAAATAAATCACAGACAGTGTCACCAGCAAAGCACCCCCACACTATAACACCTCCTCCTCCATGCTTTACGGTGGGAACTACACATGCCGAGATCATCCGTTCACCCACACCGCTTCTCACAAAGACACGCGGTTGGAACCAAAAAATCTCTAATTTGGACTCCAGGCCAAAGGACAAATGTCCACCGGTCTAATGTCCATTGCTCGTGTTTCTTGGCCCAAGCAGGTCTCTTCTTATTATTGGTGTCCTTTAGTAGTGGTTTCTTTGCAGCAATTCGACCATGAAGGCCTGATTCACAAAGTCCCCTCTGAACAGTTGATGTTGAGATGTGTCTGTGACTTGAACTCTGTGATGAATTTATTTTTGGGCTGCAATTTCTGAGGCTGGTAACTCTGATGAACGTATCCTCTGCAGCAGAGGTAACTCTGGGTCTTCCATTCCTGGGGTGGTCCTCATGAGAGCCAGTTTCATCATAGTGCTTGATATTTTTTGCGACTGCACTTGAAGAAACTTTAAAAGTTCTTGAAATGTTCCTTATTGAATGACCGTCATGTCTTAAAAGTAAATGATGGACTGTCGTTTCTCTTTGCTTATTTGAGCTGTTCTTGCCATAATATGTACTTGGTCTTTTACCAAATAGGGCTATCCTCTGTACACCCCCAACCCCCCCCCCCCCCCCCCTCCCTACCTTGTCACAACACAACTGATTGGCTCAAATGCATTAAGAAGGAAATAAATCCAGCAAATTAACTTTTAAGAAGGCACACCTGTTAATTGACATGCATTCCAGGTGACTACCTCATGAAGCTGGTTGAGAGAATGCCAAGACGTGTGCAAAGCTGTCATCAAGACAAAGGGTGGCTATTTGAAGAATCTAAAATCTAAAATATATTTTGATTTGTTTAACACTTATTTGGTTACTACATGATTCCATATGTGTTATTTCATAGTTTTGATATCTTCACTATTATTCTACAATGTAAAAATAAAGAAAACGCCTTGAATGAGTTGGTGTGTTTTAAACTTTTGACTGGTAGTGTATATATAAATATATGAATAGATATGGCAGGTTTCAGGACTCTGATTTATCTGAAAATGTTGAAAG
>CM072257.1:2063427-2084192 GCA_036851935.1 Coregonus suidteri | reverse complement strand
AATGAGTAGGTGTGGCCAAACTTTTGACTGGTACTGTCTATAAACAACATGTTTGATGTTTTATTTAACAAGATGCATGTTTATATAGACGACACCTAAAATGGAATTGAAGAGGCATTTAAATTTAATTGAATTTCACTGTATTAAATTATATTTCCCTTTAATTGAAATTAAATTCAAATTCAAGAATTGAATTGGAATTGAGCCCAACCCTGATTTCAACATCTGGAAAATCCATATTTCAACGTATTTTAGCACCAGGCATTCCTGTGAGGAGCTGGCACTGAACTAGACAGACACTGAGCTTAAGAGATTTAGAGACACATGGGGTGCTGAAAGTAGGGGTGCTGAAGGTGCTGCCTGATAAACCCCACATTTTCGTGAACTAGGCCTTTATTACTACACTAGTCCCGTGTAACTCAGTTGGGTAGAGTATGGCGCTTGCAACGCCAGGGTTGTGGGTTCGATTCCCACGGGGGACCCAGTATGAAAAAAAAAAATGTATGCACTAACTGTAAGTCGCTCTGGATAAGAGCGTCTGTTAAATGACTAAAAATGTAAATGTAATATGGCGATGCTCTCTGCTGTTGCCAACAAGATAGGCTATACTAATCAATTCAGTTGTGAATTTTGATAACTATAAACGACAGATTTATAGATTAGTCTTTACAGCAATAGTCATTAGCTTTCCGAAATATGATGAAATATTGCAATATGCCTGGCTGGGCCTCTCTGCTTGTCGCTGACAGTCACAACTCAACAATCTATGTGGTATTTGCATAGACATTAAAAACCAGGGTATTTGCCGCGAGCGCTGCCCAAACTGCGGGCTCTTTCGACTGTAGGCAATCCACAGCTTATTTATTTTTTAAAGAAGCCAATGATCCTCTGTGGCCAAATCATGCTTTCTTGTGTAGTAGCCTATTTTGAATGATTGTATTTATTTCCATATAGATAAGAGCAGGCTAATTAGGCTATATCATTTTGGCAATTTAATTCCATTGACTTTAGGGGAAAGCTAGCTTATGGACGGGCCGCCATTTTGGCTATTTAATTCCATTGACTTTAGGGGAAAGCTAGCTTATGGACGTGCCTCCTATGTCTGTAGAGCACTTGTGATGGAGTTTTCAAAACAAATGGCCCCTGGATTGATACAAATAGTCATGATTCTGCCAGGTAGGCACAGGCTACTTTGTAGTTACCTTTTAATTGCATTTCCATCTCGCCGAAGACGGTTAGGCTGTCATTATCATTGCTAACACCTACACAAAGTGGTAGACCTAGGCTATAGGCCCTACACGCACTGCACACACACACACACAGACAGGGGCATTCCGTGGTAGACCTAGGCTATAGGCCCTACACGCACTGCACACACACACACACAGACAAGGGCATTCTGTGACATTGTTTCCTCTTCAGGAAATAGGCTTATTTTCGGTCAATTGCACATTACTATTTGAATAAATCAGGATGATAAAACATTAAAAGCTAATTGTGAACCAAAAAACTAATGTGAACAGGTAAAACATTTTCACTGGCTACCTTGTGATCAATTTAAAATGTGTGTCGCACTGCCAAGTCAAACGATCACAGTATCGAACCCTGCATTTACCCTCCACTCCTAGGACAGACCAGAGCCTTAGATATGCAGTTTTACAAACTGTTGTTCGTTTTGTAAGCATTACATGGCAAAGTAGCCAGAAGGTTGTGGATTCGCAGGCCACCGTGGACAAGGGTAGGGGTGAAAAGATCTCCATTATAATAAAAACACTGCATGAGACTATCATCCTATTTGAGGTCAGAGAAAAAATTAGCCTTTTAAGGCAATTCATGCAATTCTACGTCATTTTTACATGACTGGTGACAAGCAGAATCTTTTTTGATACCACAGCAGAGCATGACAACGAATGAGCTCATGCTGCAGCACCTGATACATCTTGATATCTATACAGGCTGTTGTTAAAAAATAGGATATTCTAAGTTTGGAAACAGTGCTAAAGCTGTCCATCAACTGTAAACATGGGAGTGCAAACAGTGGCGCAGTGGTCTAAGGCACTGCATCGCAGTGCTAGCTGTGCCACTAGAGATCCTGGTTCGAGTCCGGGGATCTGTCGCAGACGGCCGCGGACCGGGAGACCCATGGGCGGCGCACAATTGGTCCAAGGTAGGGGAGGGTTTGGCCGGCAGGGATGTGGGATGTTTCCCATGGGGGCCAGTATGAAAAAAAACCCACAAAAAACACATGCATGTATTTACTAACTGTAAGTCGCTCTGGATAAGAGCGTCTGCTAAATGACTAAAATGTAAACAGAACCAGTTACAAACTGAAGTATCTGATCATCAATGAATTCGAGAAAAAAGTTATTCATTTTTCACACACTGCAGCCGCAAATCATCAGGTGGGCAAATGTGCACTTGTAAATTATTTGGGGGGAAACTATTATTTTCTAATGTATTCTATTTCATTCCATGATATTGTTGTTACAAAATAGATTTTGTGTTGACTGTGATTAGGGCGTGGGGAATACACTAGCCTCTGCTAGGCTAAATTAACAAACCAGGCATTTATAACTCACCACATGATCCTCAAACCAAAGACTGGCCAAACTCGTGTTTCTAAAAAGTAAATTCAAAGGGCACTGAATAGCTTAATAAGGCATGCATTTTATACAGCCTAAATGCTCAATTTATAGGCATGTTGTTGAAGTGCTGTTGTTCATGTGTTGTTGAAATGCTGAATGCTCCTGCCAGCATGCAGCATGTGACCAATGCTACCCCATGTGACCAATGCTACATGCCATGACTAGGAGGCTACCAGCCGGTTCCTCAACCCTGCACCTTAGAGGCTGCCGCCCGATATACACAGACATGGAATCACTGGCCACATTAATAATGGAACACTACCACCCGGTTCCTCAACCCTGCACCTTAGAGGCTGCTGCCCGATATACACAGACATGGAATCACTGGCCACATTAATAATGGAACACTACCACCGGTTCCTCAACCCTGCACCTTAGAGGCTGCCGCCCCGATATACACAGACATGGAATCACTGGCCACATTAATAATGAAACACTACCAGCCGGTTCCTCAACCCTGCACCTTAGAGGCTGCCGCCCGATATACACAGACATGGAATCACTGGCCACATTAATAATGGAAACACTACCAGCCGGTTCCTCAAACCCCTGCACCTTAGAGGCTGCCGCCCGATATACACAGACATGGAATCACTGGCCACATTAATAATGGAACACTACCACCCGGTTCCTCAACCCTGCACCTTAGAGGCTGCCGCCCGATATACACAGACATGGAATCACTGGCCACATTAATAATGGAACACTACCAGCGGTTCCTCAACCCTGCACCTTAGAGGCTGCCGCCCGATATACACAGACATGGAATCACTGGCCACATTAATAATGGAACACTACCACCCGGTCCTCAACCCTGCACCTTAGAGGCTGCCGCCCGATATACACAGACATGGAATCACTGGCCACATTAATAATGGAACACTACCAGCCGGTTCCTCAACCCTGCACCTTAGAGGCTGCCGCCCGATATACACAGACATGGAATCACTGGCCACATTAATAATGGAACACTACCAGCCGGTTCCTCAACCCTGCACCTTAGAGGCTGCCGCCCGATATACTGGCCACATTAATAATGGAACACTACCAGCCGGTTCCTCAACCCCTGCACCTTAGAGGCTGCCGCCCGATATACACAGACATGGAATCACTGGCCACATTAATAATGGAACACTACCAGCCGGTTCCTCAACCCTGCACCTTAGAGGCTGCCGCCCGATATACACAGACATGGAATCACTGGCCACATTAATAATGGAACACTACCAGCCGGGTTCCTCAACCCTGCACCTTAGAGGCTGCCGCCCGATATACACAGACATGGAATCACTGGCCACATTAATAATGGAACACTACCACCCGGTTCCTCAACCCTGCACCTTAGAGGCTGCCGCCCGATATACACAGACATGGAATCACTGGCCACATTAATAATGGAACACTACCACCCGGTTCCTCAACCCTGCACCTTAGAGGCTGCCGCCCGATATACACAGACATGGAATCACTGGCCACATTAATAATGGAACACTAACCGGTTCCTCAACCCTGCACCTTAGAGGCTGCCGCCCGATATACACAGACATGGAATCACTGGCCACATTAATATGGAACACTACCAGCCGGTTCCTCAACCCTGCACCTTAGAGGCTGCCGCCCGATATACACAGACATGGAATCACTGGCCACATTAATAATGGAACACTACCAGCCGGTTCCTCAACCCTGCACCTTAGAGGCTGCCCGCCCGATATACACAGACATGGAATCACTGGCCACATTAATAATGGAACACTACCACCCGGTTCCTCAACCCTGCACCTTAGAGGCTGCCGCCCGATATACACAGACATGGAATCACTGGCCACATTAATAATGGAACACTACCAGCCGGTTCCTCAACCCTGCACCTTAGAGGCTGCCGCCCGATATACACAGACATGGAATCACTGGCCACATTAATAATGGAACACTACACCCGGTTCCTCAACCCTGCACCTTAGAGGCTGCCGCCCGATATACACAGACATGGAATCACTGGCCACATTATAATGGAACACTACCAGCCGGTTCCTCAACCCTGCACCTTAGAGGCTGCCGCCCGATATACACAGACATGGAATCACTGGCCACATTAATAATGGAAAACACTACCACCCGGTTCCTCAACCCTGCACCTTAGAGGCTGCCGCCCGATATACACAGACATGGAATCACTGGCCACATTAATAATGGAACACTACCAGCCGGTTCCTCAACCTGCACCTTAGAGGCTGCCGCCCGATATACACAGACATGGAATCACTGGCCACATTAATAATGGAACACTACCAGCCGGTTCCTCAACCCTGCACCTTAGAGGCTGCCGCCCGATATACACAGACATGGAATCACTGGCCACATTAATAATGGAACACTACCACCCGGTTCCTCAACCTGCACCTTAGAGGCTGCCGCCCGATATACACAGACATGGAATCACTGGCCACATTAATAATGGAACACTACCAGCCGGTTCCTCAACCCTGCACCTTAGAGGCTGCCGCCCGATATACACAGACATGGAATCACTGGCCACATTAATAATGGAACACTACCAGCCGGTTCCTCAACCCTGCACCTTAGAGGCTGCCGCCCGATATACACAGACATGGAATCACTGGCCACATTAATAATGGAACACTACACCCGGTTCCTCAACCCTGCACCTTAGAGGCTGCCGCCCGATATACACAGACATGGAATCACTGGCCACATTAATAATGGAACACTAACCGGTTCTCAACCCTGCACCTTAGAGGCTGCCGCCCGATATACACAGACATGGAATCACTGGCCACATTAATAATGGAACACTAACGGTCCTCAACCCTGCACCTTAGAGGCTGCCGCCCGATATACACAGACATGGAATCACTGGCCACATTAATAATGGAACACTACCAGCCGGTTCCTCAACCCTGCACCTTAGAGGCTGCCGCCCGATATACACAGACATGGAATCACTGGCCACATTAATAATGGAACACTAACCACTTTAATAATGTTACATACTGCTTTACTCATCTCATATGTATATACTGTATTCTATTCTATTCTACTGTATCTTAGTCTATGCCACTCCGACATTGCTCGTCCTAATATTTATATATGTCTTAATTCCATTCTTCTACTTTTAGATTAGTGTGTACTGTGGTGAATTGTTAAATACTACTGCACTGTTGGAGCAGTGAAGTGGTTTAGCTCGTCTGGAAGTCTTGTGTCACTGGGCAGCTCGCGGCTGTGCTTCCCTTTGTAGTCACCAATTACTCAGCTGTCAGAGACTCCAACCAGAACCAGAGAGTAGAGTCTCCAGTACCCAGCTGTCAGAGACTCCAACCAGACCCAGAGAGTAGAGTCTCCAGTTACCCAGCTGTCAGAGACTCCAACCAGACCCAGAGAGTAGAGTCTCCAGTACCCAGGTGTCAGAGACTCCAACCAGACCCAGAGAGTAGAGTCTCCAGTTACCCAGCTGTCAGAGACTCCAACCAGACCCAGAGAGTAGAGTCTCCAGTACCCAGCTGTCAGAGACTCCAACCAGACAGAGAGTAGAGTCTCCAGTACCCAGCTGTCAGAGACTCCAACCAGACCCAGAGAGTAGAGTCTCCAGTACCCAGCTGTCAGAGACTCCAACCAGACCCAGAGAGTAGAGTCTCCAGTACCCAGCTGTCTCTATGAAGAGTGACTGGTCCATGGACAATCTCCACATTTTATCAGCAGAACTACGCCATTTGATCAAAGGTAAAATGAGAGAGACAGCACTTTCAACAGTACCTTTTATTGTTCAGAGGGTTTTAAGTTCACTTCCTGGGTCGGCGAGAAAGGGACATAACTATATTATCAGTACCTGTTGCTTACTCTGCTCTGTTAAAAAGTTCATCATGACATCACATTCATTGAGAAATAGCAGTGAACAATCTCAATGTCCTTATGTTTTTATAATGTTCTTTCAGCTCTCTGCCAGAGGATCAGTCCAGGTTGTGCAGTGTGTCAGCAGGTGCTGAGGGATCCAGTCTCTATCACCTGTGGACACAGGTTCTGCAGACAGTGCATCACCAGATACTGGGAGAAACCTGCTCCTTCAGGAGACTATGACTGTCCTCAGTGTAGAAAGAGATCCAGAACACGTCCTGTACTACAGCACCTGAGTGAACCCAGTGATGCAAACCCTCAACCATATTGTTGATATGACATGGCAGGTGGAGAGGGATCCCCATATATAACTCTGTGGAGACACCACTAGGTGGAGTCAGAGTGCCACTGTCACACCACAATTTATTCTCACCACAACTACGAGTATTGTTTAAATGGAATGGAATAGTGCCAAAGGTGCAAAGATCAGTGGAAATCAAGTTCATCTAAAATACAGTACCTAACATTATGAATCCTTTTTGTTTTGTTTTTTTTTTTACCCAAGTCTAGTATGAAGCTATGTATTTATTTTATTTTTGGTAATTTAGCAGACGCTCTTATCCAGAGCGACTTACAGGAGCAATTAGGGTTTAAGTGCCTTGCTCAAGTGGCACATCGACAGATTTTTCACCTAGTCGGCTCGGGGATTAGAACCAGCGACCTTTCGGTTACTGGCACAACGCTCTTACCCACTAAGCTACCTGCCGCCCTATCATGTTCAGAACATTCCATTTTCAGACAGAAAGGTAGAACTGACCTGAAACAGGATACTGGGCCTCATGGTAGGAGTGCTGATCTAGGACCTGTCCATATAATCTTATTCATTATGATCTAAAAGGCTAAACTGATCCCGGATCAGTACTCCTACTCTGAGATGGTTTGTGGATACGGCCCTGACCTGAAACAGGAAACTTTTCTCTTCATTAAGCTTTTTGGTGTTAAAATTCTAAATCCCTGTAGCTCATCAACATGGGCTCCTACTGTAACTATGGCAACCAGGACCAGATATACTGAATTACTGTGTTGATGTGTCTCTACAGCTGAACAACTCTTTCCATAATGGAGGACCAGATATACTGAATTACTGTGTTGTTGTGTCTATACAGCTGAACAACTCTTTCCATAATGGAGGACCAGATATACTGAATTACTGTGTTGATGTGTCTCTACAGCTGAACAACTCTTTCCATAATGGAGGACCAGATATACTGAATTACTGTGTTGTTGTGTCTCTACAGCTGAACAACTCTTTCCATAATGGCCTTGTCATTGAACAAGCCCAGAAGGCCAAAGCCTCTTCTGCACACAACATGATGGACAATATCTTTAAACAATATCTTCAATTAAAACCCTTCATTAAAACCCACTAAATATAATTTTAGTGAATCCCTTGTCCTTCCAGGTGTTAGACTATTATCAGTGAGTCAGGTGTTCTCTGAACCTGGTCCTGGAGAGCCACTGGGTGTGAGCTCTGTGGGCTACGGAGTGAAGCTACACAAACAGACTGTTGACTGAAAGTCATCTGACCTTGGCAAAGGACATTGAAATCAGTGTGTCCATGGAAACTAGCTGCCTAAAGAGGCTCACCAGTTGAGTTCATCAGGAACTTAGTGGGTTCATCTAACAATCCTAATCACCAGCTGATACATTTTATTTCATACACAGGGTAAACCTTCCACCTAGAAAAACATCATTTAATAGAAATCACAACCGCTCCTCTGTGTGATCTATGTAATCAAGGTGCCTTGGGCTCCTTTAATCATATGTACTGGGAGTGACCAGGGGACATGTTTTGGAAAGAGGTATCCTCATACCTTGTTCCCCCAAACTGTTATTACTGAATGATAATTCACCACTGTCATTACAGCAAAGACGTATAATGTTGTCAGGTTTGACAGCAGCTAAAAAGATGTTGGAACTAAGATGGCAACCACCACACCTCATTGGATCAGCACTTTATAGATATCATTTATTTAGAACTATCCACTGCTAGGATCCATGGGGCTAGCCAAACAACAATTGCAGCTGAAACCATAAAATAACTCCTGTAGTGGGTTTTACCCAACAGATTGCCCATTCATGATCATTTCGTGCAAATGTGTACCTTACTGATTTTATTATTATAATTGTATTTACATGCAATAAGTGGTTTCCATAATATACTGATATACATTTTATATATAATTTAACAGTATTCTGTCTCTAGCTGTATAACCATTCCTGCTGCTATTTGTTCTGATATATATTTTAACAGTATTGTGTCTCTAGCTGTATAACCATTCCTGCTGCAATTTGTTCTTGTCTGTGTTCCTTTCAAATAAATGAAAAGTTGATCACAGAGTTTCAACTGAAAATCAGAGACCAGGAAATCAAGTCACATGCTTCCACTGTGGCAAGGTGTTACATCAGACGTCTACATGCTGGTGTAAGGACATGGATTGTCCAGTCTGTGGTAAAAAGGGCAACATCGAACAAGTCTCCAGAAACAAAAAGAGAACAGAGAAAACGCAAAAACGGGAAACAAGAAACAGACATTCCAACGAAAGACACAAAGACATGTTCACACTGTTGAGTAAGAGAACACTGAGGTGAGTGACTCATCAGACCAGGAAGTCACACTGAAAATCCTGACTTTTTCCTGGCGGGCCGCACGGCTACTATGTCTCCCCCTTGCTAGAGGGACAGCCGGTGGGTATGGAGATTGACACACGGGCAGCTGCATCTCTTGTGTCAGAAAAAAGACACTGAAACACCTTCCACTTCAACCAGCGCACCTCGTGTTAAAGACTTACACAGGTGAATCTGTCGCTGTGAGAGGCATCACTGATGTCACAGGTCAGGTAAACAGACAAACTGAAAAGCTGCCACTCTATGTTGTGAAAGGAGACTATGCATCACTACTGGGATGTTCATAGATGGAGAAAATCACACTGGACTGGCCATCAGTGCATACAATGACACATGGAGACACATATCTACCTGCCATCTTAAAGAAACATGGAGAAGTCTTTAATGGACAGCTGGGTAGTATGAACGACATTACATGGAAGCTTAGCATTAAGCCAGACAGCAAACCAACATTTCTGAAAGCAGGACCTGTACATTATGCTATCAGACCATAAGTTAAGGCTGACTTGGAGGCTTTAGTCAAGAACAAAGTACTGGAGCCGGTCAGCATGATTGAATGCATGCGCAACACCCATCTACCAGTCCTTAACACTAGAACCGCCTGGCCTTTCAGCTATTAGGGATGGGTAACTCCAATCTTCGGGGTGTCACACTTTTCCCCCATCCCTAGAAAACACAGCTGATTAAACTAATCACATTCTAAACTGAAGATCATGATTAGTTAATTATTGGAGTCAGGTGTGTTAGCTGGGGCTTGGGCAAAAGTGTGACACCAATCAGGCCCCCGAGGACTGGAGTTGCCCATCCCTGCACTATAGCAAGGTGTGACACCAATCAGGCCCCGAGGACTGGAGTTGCCCATCCCTGCACTAGAGCAAGGTGTGACACCAATCAGGCCCGAGGACTGGAGTTGCCCATCCCTGCACTAGAGCAAGGTGTGACACCAATCAGGCCCCGAGGACTGGAGTTGCTCATCCCTGTGCTATAGCAAGGTGTGAAAACATGGTTGATAAATAAATCCTTGATACATAGTGCATAAACTATTGTAAAGGATTAATTAAATTAAAAATAAATATTAGTGGAAATATATATTTTTTGTAACTTAAAAAAAAGTTAATTCTACAAAGTAAAATAAAAAAAGGCCTATAGCTGTCACGATCGTCGAAGGAGGAGGACCAAGGCGCAGCGTTGAAGGCAAACATACTTATTTTATTAAGTGTACACACGAAAACAAAACAACAAACGATACGTGAAGTCCAACGGTACTAACACAAACCACACTGGAACAAGATCCCACAAACACTGTGGGAAAACTGGCTGCTTAAGTATGGTTCTCAATCAGAGACAACAAGCAACAGCTGATACACGTTGCCTCTGATTGAGAACCATACTTAAGCAGCCAGTTTTCCCACCACACTGGCCAACATAGAAACACATGAACTAGATCTACAACACAGAACACAAACACATAGAATCTACACACCCTGGCTCAACATAACAGAGTCCCCAGAGCCAGGGCGTGACAAAAGCCTATTTTTGTTTCCCTTACAATAAAAACATTACAGTGTAATTATCCCTTTGATCAACTTTATTTGTAGATTTAATTAGTAATAGAGTTTTAGTACTTAATAAAGTCCATTTACAGTTTATTTTGACAAAGTAGAATGAAAAACATAATAATAATAATAAAATAATAATAATAATAATAATAATAATAATAATAAGTAATAATACTAATAATAATCATAATAATATAACCAGCCAGGTGGTTCAGGTGAAATTATTGCTGTATTTCTAAACAAAAGCACCAGTGCATTAAACAATTATAAAGGATTAATCCAAATATAATATTTGTGGAAATATATTAATGACAGATATAAAACAATAATGTGTGATTGTATCAGACACTGTACCGAGCCTTTACACATGAACCAATCACGTCTTCTCTTTATGCTTCAGGTCCACAGTCAGCAACACAGCTTCGGGGCTTTGTGTGAGCAAGCCCCACAAACAAATCGGTTTGCCCTGCACACAGTTTTTATGGGACTTTTTCCGTCACGCTCTTGACTTACTTGACATTGTGTCCTCCTTTTTTCCCCCGTGGGAGCTGTGGGGTTTGGGGAAGAGGGAGAACAGGACCTGCTGTCTTGACATTGTGTATTTTTCCCCAGTGGTGGGAGCTGTGGGGCTTGGGGAAGAGGCAGAGCAGGACCTGCTGCCTTGACATTGTGTATTTTTCCCCAGTGGGAGCTGTGGTTCTTGGGGAAGAGGGAGAGCAGGACCTGTCTGCTTCTTGACATTGTGTATTTTTCCCATGGGAGCTGTGGTGCTTGGGGAAGAGGGAGAACAGGACCTGCTGTCTTGGCATTGTGTCTTTTTCCCCAGTGGGAGCTGTGGTGGCTTGGGGAAGAGGGAGAACAGGACCTGCTTCTTGACATTGTGTATTTTTTTTTGCTCCACGTGTCTCAAAACCACCAGTCTCAGACAGTCGCTCACTCGGCTGGTCTGGTTTGGAATCTTTCCCCAGAAATGGAAAGCATTGACAAGTGGTTTCGACATCCGCTGCTAACCAAAACAGAAGTTCACATGCATCATTATCAGTTTTCTATCTGGTTTTTCTATGGACATTCATCCATTTGACGACAGGAATATTATGTTACTCGTTGTTGCTTAGTAACCAAGAGCAATGCTGGGCACTAGAGTGGTCATGTGGCTAATAATGAATGAACAGCAGGATGTTGGTGAAAAAATTTTATTTGGAATAGAGCTTCACCTCTTGAATGTTGAGAGTTATTTGATAAAGGTAAGTGTCATAGAAACTGCAGAATATGCTCTTTCAGATACAGCACTATATAGAAATCACAATGTTTTACCTGCATGTGACTCTGAAGGAGGATTTGATAAAGAGATGCTCCTTTTCCCCTGCATCTGTCAATTACAAAGAATGCGTCCATCTCTTTATTTTACAATTTGAGACACTTGATAATATTGTCACTCATCAGATTTATTGTCAGTGTAATCTGGTCTATAGGCCTAGCTCCTATCATGTGTGTAAATTAGTTGAGGTATAGTTCAGGTGTAGTTTTTGATGGGCCGGCTGTGAGGCTGACTGGCATCAGTTTGTTTTCCCACTCATCAACTTGGATAGATTCAAAGGATATTATTCTAAAGGCCTTTTTTTTTTTTTTTTTTTTTTATTTTTATTTCACCTTTATTTAACCAGGTAAGCCGTTGAGAAACAGGTTCTCATTTACAACTGCGACCTGGCCAAGACAAGCAAAGTAGTGCAACAAAAACAACACAGAGTTACAATATGGGGTAAAAAAAAAACAAAGTTCAGAGATACAACAGAAAATATATATACAGTGTGTGCAAATGGTAGGCAAGTTATGGAGGTAAGGCAATAATAGGCTATAGTGCAGAATAATTACAATAGTATTAACACTGGAATGCTAGATGTGGCAAGAGATTATGTGCAAATAGAGATACTGGGGTGCAAAGGAGCAAATTAAATAACCATATAGGGATGAGGTAGTTGGGTGGGCTAATTTCAGATGGGCTGTGTACAGGTGCAGTGATCGGTAAGGTGCTCTGACAACTGATGCTTAAAGTTATTGAGGGAGATAAGAGTCTCCAACTTCAGAGATTTTTTGCAATTCGTTCCAGTCATTGGCAGCAGAGAACTGAAGGAATGGCGGCCAAAGGAGGTGTTGGCTTTGGGAATGACCAGTGAGATATACCTGCTGGAGCGCAGACTACGGTGGGGGGAGCTGCTATGTTGAACCAATGAGCTAAGATAAGGCGGGGGATTTGCCTAGCAGTGATTTATAGATGGCCTGGAGCCAGTGGGTTTGGACGACGAACATGTAGTGAGGACCAGCCCAACAAGAGCGGACAGGTACACACAGTGGTGGGTAGTGTATGGGGCTTTGGAGACAACGGATGGCACTGTGATAGACTACATCCAATTTGCTGAGGTAGAGTGTTGGAGGCTATTTTATAAATGACATCGCCGAGTCAAGGATCGGTAGGATAGTCAGTTTTTACGAGGGCATGTTTTGGCAGCATGAGTGAAGGAGGCTTTGTTGCGAAATAGGAAGCCGATTCTAGATTTGACTTTGGATTGGAGATTCTTTATGTGAGTCTGGAAGTTGAGTTTTACAGTCTAACCAGATCACCTAGATATTTGTAGTTGTCCACATACTCTAGGTCAGACCCGTCGAGAGTGGTGGATTCTAGTCGGGTGGGCGGGTGCTAGCAGCGTTCGATTGAAAAGCATGCATTTAGTTTTACTAGTGTTTAAGAGCAGTTGAAGGCTACTGAAGGATTGTTGTATGGCATTGAAGCTCGTTTGGGAGGTTTGTTAACAACAGTGTCCAATGAAGGGCCAGATGTTATACAAAATGGTGTCGTCTGCGTAGAGGTTGGGATCTGAGAGTCACCAGCAGCAAGAGCGACATCATTGATATACACGGAGAAAAGTGTCGGCCCAAGAATTTAACCCTGTGGCACCCCCATAGAGACTGCCATAGGTCCAGACAAACAGGCCCTCCGATGTTTTGACACAAACTGAACTCTATCTGAGAAGTAGTTTGTGGACCAGGCGAGGCAGTCATTTGAGAAACCAAGGCTATTTAGTCTGGCAATAAGAATGTGGTGGTTGACAGAGTCGAAAGCCTTGGCCAGGTCGATGAAGACGGCTGCACAAGTACTGTCTATTATCAATCGCGGTTATAATATCGTTTAGGACCTTGAGCGTGGCTGAAGTGCACCCGTGACCAGCTCGGAAACCAGATTTGCATAGCGGAGAAGGTACGGTGGTATTCGAAATGGTCGATGATCTGTTTATTAACTTGGCTTTCGAATAATTTCGAAAGGCAGGGCAGGATGGATATAGGTCTGTAGCAGTTTGGATCTAGAGTGTCACCCCCTTTGGAAGAGGGGGATGACCGCGGCAGCTTTCCAATCTCTGGGGATCTCAGACGTTATGAAAGAGAGGTTGAACAGACTAGTAATATGGGTTGCGACAATTTCGGCGGCTAGTTTTAGGAAGAAAAGGGTCCAGATTGTCTAGCCCAGCTGATTTGTAGGGGTCCAGATTTTGCAGCGCTTTCAAAACATCAGCTGTCTGAATTTTGTGTGAAGGAGAAGCGGGGGGGGGCATGGGCAAGGTTGCAGCAGAGGGTGCAGAGTTGGTGGCCGGGTTAGTGGTAGCCAGATGGAAAGCATGGCCAGCTGTAGCAAAATGCTTGTTGAAATTTTCGATTTATTGTAGATTTATCGGTGGTGATAGTGTTTCCTAGCCTCAGTGCAGTGGGCAGCTGGAGGAAGTGCTCTTATTCTCCATGGACCTTACTGTGTCCCAAAACTTTTTGGAGTAGTGCTACAGGATGCAAATTTCTGTTTGAAAAAGTTAGCCTTTGCTTTCCTGACTGCTTGTGTATATTTGTTTCCTAACTTCCCTGAAAGTTTGCATATCGCGGGGGCTATTTGATGCTAATGCTGTACGCCACAGGATGTTTTTGTGCTGGTCAAGGGCAGTCAAGTCTGAGGAGAACCAGGGGCTATATCGGTTCTTAGTTCTGTATTTTTTGAAATGGGGCATGTTTATTTAAGATTGAGAGGAAATTACTTTTAAGGAAACAACCAGGCATCCTCTACTGACGGAATGAGATCTATATCCATCCAGGATACCTGGGCCAGGTTCAATTAGGAAAGGCCTCCTCGCTAAAGTGTTTTAGGGAGCGTTTGACAGTGATGAGGGTGGTTGTTTGACCGCGGACCCGTTACGGACGCAGGCAATAAGGCAGTGATCGCTGAGATCCTGGTTGAAGACAGCTGAGTGTATTTAGAGGGTATGTTAGTCAGGATGATATCTATGAGGGTACCCATGTTTAAGGATTTAGGGTTGTACTGGTAGGTTCGTTGATAATTTGCGTGAGGTTGAGGGCATCTAGCTTGGATTGTAGGATGGCTGGGGTATTAAGCATATCCCAATTTAGGTCACCAAGCAGTAACAAACTCAGAGGATAAATGGGGGGCATCAATTCACATATGGTTGTCCAGGGCACAGCTGGGGGCTGAGGGGTCTCTGTAGCAAGCGGCAACAGTGAGAGACTTATTCTGGAAAGGTGGATTTTTAGAAGTAGAAGCTCAAACTGTTTGGGCACAGACCTGGATAGTATGATAGAGCTCTGGCAGGCTATCTCTACAGTAGATTGCAACTCCACCCCCTTTGGCAGTTCTATCTAGACGGAAAATGTTATAGTTGGGGATGGAAATTTCAGAATTTTTGGTGGCCTTCCTGAGCCAGGATTCAGACACTGCTAGAACATCAGGGTTGGCAGAGTGTGCTAAAGCAGTGAATAACTCAAACTTAGGAAGTAGACTTCTGATATTTATGTGCAAGAAACCAAGACTTTTGCGATTACAGAGTCAACAAATGATAGCTCCTGGGGAGTAGGAGTGATACTGGGGGCTACAGGGCCTGGGGTTAGCCTCTACATCACCAGAGGAACAGAGGAGGACTAGAATAAGAGGATACGGCTAAAGGCTTTAAGAACTGGTCTTCTAGTGCGTTGGGTACATAGAATAAAGGGGCAGATTTCCGGGTGTTATGAAAAGATTCAGGGCATTATGTACAGACAAGGATATGGAAGGATATGAGTAAAGTGGAGGTAAACCTAAGCGTTGGGTAACACTGAAAGAGATAGTATCTCTAGAGGCATCAATTGAGTCGGTTTCTGAGTGTATGGGTGAGGGACAAAAGAAGCTAACTAAGGCAGGTTTAAGCTAGGCTGGGGGGTCTACAGTGATATAGTACAATTAGAAATAACCGAAACAACAATAAACTAACCATGTTTTGGCTGAGGCTAAACATAAACAGGATGTAGTACCGTAAAAAGGAACAGTCTAGCAGATATCAGCTGTTAAGATGCTACGGCTAACGTGTGCTACGTCTGTTTTTGTTGTAGCCAGCTGGTAGCGAAGAATCCGGAGTTAAAGGTCCAGTGATTCCGGCGGAAAAACTGATATTTTCTGGGTCGATAACGCGCAGTGCTGACTGGCCGAATATCCGGTGATCAAAGTCCAGTGATTCAAAAATTAATCAGGCGGAAAAAAAAAAATCAATGATCTGCGTGAACGCAACTGCTAGCTGTGGCTAATAGCAAGTAGCTAGTCCAGTAGCTAGTTCAGTTTAGTGAGTAAGCGTGTGCTAACGGGCCAGGGCTAGCAGATGGATGGAATCTTCGTGGTTACGTCGTAACCACATCAGACGATTTCGTCGGCAGACCAGTCGTGTAGGATCGGCGCGGGCTCCGTGTCAATACTATGTGGTCCCGTCCGGTTGATAGAGAGGTAGATAGCCGGGAGATGGGCCTAGCTCAGGTTGATTAGCCAGAACCACAGCGTCCGTTTTGTTGTAGCCAGCTGGTTCCAGTGAATCAGTGATTCCGCGGAAAAACTGATATGTTCTGGGTCGATAACGCGCTGTGCAGACTGGCCGAATATCCGGTGATCAATGTCCAGTGATTAAAATTAATCCCCGCGGAAAAAATCCAATGTTCTGGATGAAAACACCGCTAGCTGTGGCAAATAGCAAGTAGCTAGTTAGCTGGCTAGCTAGTTTCAACTGGAGATTCTAGATTCTGGATAAAAGGTAAGTCAATAATAGAATCCGTTCCACATTGAGTGAGGCGGGTTGCAGGAAAGTATATCTTGTAGAAGGATGAAAAGTCTGATAGGGAAATATGTACGAAAAATGTACGAAAATAGGGTATTTTACAGGCTATTTTACAGACAGACGATAAAAAAACAACTGCACTACTTCGCCATCTTGGATATAGATGGCAACTCATAGCATGTTTTTCGTTTCCCCACAATACATTTAATTAGTAATAGAATTATAGTAAATAAAACAGTCCCATAACAGTTTATTTTTACAGAGGAAAACATAAAAGAGAATTGTATCAACCCACAAGGCGTGTGGTCAAATGATTTGCTGCTGATAAACAGGCATAACACAAAACTCATCATTACACTATTGTTTCTAAACGAATTCAACATCTGCACCCTCCTTATCATTCAGTTGGGCCTCATTTAAAATTCAATTGTGAAGTAAGGTGCACAACTATTGCCCATTCATCCATTTGTCATTTATTCAGTGAGGAAAGAGAGACTCATTAGTGGCACATTGTCTTGGCAGATTAAGTTGGGAATAGGTGTGAAAACAACGGGTAACAAGGCATAGAATACTTTTCTGTTTGTGATTAAAAATTCTGACAAATGAGCAGTGTAAAATACAAACATTTAGGAAAAGTCAGGGAGCAGGAAATAGTTTTTTTTTAGGGTCTGATTCTAGTGTTAAAAGGCAATTCCACCACTTTTCAACCTCATATTCATCCTCTCCAGCACCACAACAGTGTCTATATTTGTGAAAACAGCACGTTTCTATGATCTGTAGTTAAAAAGACAAGAAGAAAAGTCTTTACAAAATGTGACATAAAAGTAAACCCAGTGATTTCCACCTGCAGTGAGTTTCTAGTTTCCAGCCCAATGGAGTAAACCCAGTGATTTCCACCTGCAGTGAGTTTCTAGTTTCCAGCCCAATGGAGTAAACCCAGTGATTTCCACCTGCAGTGAGTTTCTAGTTTCCAGCCCAATGGAGTAAACCCAGTGATTTCCACCTGCAGTGAGTTTCTAGTTTCCATCCCATGGAGGGGATTTTATTGCTCACCACACCACTGCACATCTGATTGTGTTTGAAACATTCCTGGTTTTAAAATGTTTAAACTTTTAAATTAGGTATTTTTTAACTTTATATATTTTTCTACAAACTTAGAAATGCACATTTTTCACATATGATCTTCTTTTATTTTTACTGCTGCATTGGACCTTTAAAGGTAGTTTTTTTTTATATATAGTTTGCCTCCACAGCAACATGGACACCTGCATACTGTCACATAACCAGAGGAGGCTGGTGGAGGAGCTATAGGAGGACAGGCTCATTGTAAAGACTGGAATGGAATTAATGGAACTGTATCAAACACTTAATTTATTTATTCCATTTCAGCCATAAAAATGAACCCGTCCTCCTATAGCCCTTCCCACCAGCCTCCTCTGGGAAATGTCTCTGTTCTGGTAAAAGAGAAGTAGATAGTATCACATCTTGTTTCTGTTGTATCTACATGTTTCTACATTAAACCACAGGTTCTGTTCTTGTGACTGATGGGGAAGAGTGGGGTGTAAAAAAAAAAGGCTTTTGCAACACTACTTTAGTTAGCACAACCTTGTGACTAATTTAACTTCCTGTTTGCGTTGCGATACTTGCAAGGGGTGGGGGGGCTCTATGTTTTCTTTCAACCTTCCCAATTCCTCCCCCATGTCTCATATTCACTGTTATCGTTCTACATTCCCAATAACTTCCCCCAGCTTAGAGATGGCTTGATGAGGTGTGAAGCATAGAGTGTATAGTCCTTTAGTCTCTATGGACCAGATGGTAGTGTACAGTTCAGAGATGGCTTGATGTGGTGTGCAGCATAGAGTGTATAGTCCTTTAGTCTCTATGGACCAGATGGCCAGTTGGTGAGGGCTACAGCATTGGGAAAGAAACTGGGATGGGGGTCTATAACATCCAATCACATAGGTTTACAGCAGCTGACAGTTGCAACATCATTGCTAATAATGCAAACTGCCTTGGTTTAGATAAAGACAAGCTATGTACAGATGCAGGATCTTAATTTAATCAGCCTGTGCAGGAGAACTAAAACTTGTTGTGTATTTGAGGGTTAAAAAGTCTTCTGAAGTTTGTAATTTCCACTTTTTTTCCACTTTTCCCTTTTGAAAAAATGTCAATTTATTATTACATTTACGTCCATTAGGCAGACGCTCTTATCCAGAGCGACTTACAGTTAGTGAATACATGTTTTTTATACTGGCCCCCCATGGGAATCAAAACCCACAACCACCCCCGGCGTTGCAAACAACCATTCTCTATCAACTGAGCTACATCCCTGCCACGGCCATTCCCTCCCCTACCCTGGGCCAATTGTGCGCCACCCATGAGTCTCCCGGTCCGGGCCGGCTACGACAGAGCCTGGATTCGAACCAGGATCTCTAGTGGCACAGTTAGCACTGCGATGCAGTGCCTTAAGAACCAACTGGGGGGGCCCCACTCAGGAGCCTGATTATAATCCACATAATATTTCAAATGTCGTGTTTGCTTCAGGTTTATTTTTCCTGCTGTAGCAAACGGGCTCAATGAAGCCTACATCTGTAGCAATAATACCTGTCCTTAATGTACATGGCTATATTAGGAGGACAGGATTCTGCTTTAGAACATTGTTTCCTTGACCATTTGACATATTTTATTTACTGTTTGTTTTAGGCTGGTTGAATGAGTTCCCTATGAGAGGCTACTTCATCTGCAAGAAAACAGGAGGCCGCACCAGTTTCCTCATATGAAATTTAAAAGTAAAGTGTGTAGCCTACGCAGTTTACACAATGGATGGTTGAAACTGTGGTTGCAAATTTCTAGGCAACATTAGAAAGCCGGATAAATGTGGTTGATTTGAAGGAAAGATGGGCAGACAGAACTGGTAGGTCTGGGCTACATACAAACTCTTATAATGTTATAAAGTTAGGTCGCGCCGTCAGACGTCAATAGACAGAGTCCCCGCCTTGAGATACAGAAATCATTTATGGTCCTTTATCCAGTGGGTGCAGTGCTATTTTATTTAGGGAGATACAGAATCATTTAGGTCCTTTATCCAGTGGTGTAGTGGCTATTTTATTTAGGTGAGGGAGCGCCAAAAATAAATGTCAACGACGTCATCATTTTGTTCCATATCAAAGTCTGTACAGAACAGATGTAGCCCTATTGAATAGCCACCCCTAAACATTACAGGGCTCTCCAACCCTGTTTTTCTACAGCGCTATACACCTGTAGGGTTTCACTCCAACCTCAATTGTAACCAACCTGATTAATCTTAGAAACCAACTCATTAGTTTAATCAGGTGCGCTAGTTTTTTTTGAGTTGGAATGAAAACCTACAGGATGGTTTGCTCTCCAGGAACAGGATTGGAGAGCCCTGTTATAGAATATGCATAAAATGCTCCTCCAATTGCAAACATCTGCATATGCCCACATATTGTCTAAAGACATTTTTTTGATTTTTAATAACCCTTAACACTAAGTTAAGCATGCCCTAATTTCAAAATAGAGGCCATCACTGGTCAATCCTTGAATGAGAACTATTGGGTATTCACCCTTTAAAGTTTTTTATTAAACCACTTGGCCCTAACATATATCGTTTAAAAAGTTACAGGACGATGTACTCTGAGGATGTATCCTGTTTATAGTGAATAGGAATGTCATCACAGGCATGATTAAAAAACTGACCACTGCTCAATTAGAAACTCTGTTGTGCGGCTCCGCGTGCAAGGTCAACTGACAAGCTAACTAGCGGCTTGCAGGTCCGTGAGTGAAAATGATTTGAAAAAAAAAGAAAAGCTTTCCCCTAAAAAAAATCCCTAAAAACACAACTAAGAGGGACTTTTATATTTATTTACAAAAAAGCA